>JARWCS010165512.1:0-14302 GCA_034783895.1 Geukensia demissa | reverse complement strand
TAGATATTAGCCAATTTTCATTTTTTAGCCAAATTCTTGGGCCAAAAATGGGCCTTAACGACCCTCGTCCTTTACATGTCAATACTTGAAAATAAACGTCCCTGAAATTACGTTTTGTCGTATAAAATTTTAATTGAGATTCTTTTTAAAATGCGCACCAGATAGCGCCCTTAAAAGGATGTTCGCTGTTATATTAAAAAATAACAAGTTTTTCAAAAAGTTGTGATGATTTAAAAAAAAAAAAAAAAACAGAAAAAAATGATTCCGTTTGGTGTCTCCCAGATTTCGGTTGCACCTGATTGGTTTATATGAAAAGCCGTTGTGGAATTTATTCCCTATATATTTATTGATATCAATTAATCATTTCTGTATATCCCATGCATCCATAAATAGCAGACAAAGGTCTAGATGATGACCAGAATGTATATAACATCCGATTAGCATGCCGAGAAAATTTTTTTAAAAACACCGGATGGTGCCAAAATTATAGTAAAGACCCCATCCATTAAACAAAACAACCAAAAATTCCCAGTTTACCCGAACCGAGTCCATTTTGCCCATTCCCAAATTGCGCGACTCGTATATAAAATCAGTATTTCCAGAGTCCCAAATCGCCGATTCCCAGTTTGCTGACTCGTATATATATTTTTAGTGTGTTTTGCATTTTTCATGCATGTGTGGCCATGCACAATGCTTTCAGGTAAATTGCTTAATACAAACATACATAGTTGTGGATTTCTCCTTGGGCAAAGTTGGTGGAGCTGGGAAAGTGCAGTCACTTGGACTATATACGATTATGAGGATAAGTCATTTGCAATAGGAAAATGGTTGTCAATGGTTTTTTTTCGGAAAAGCAACAGATTTATTTCGGAAAAGTAAAAAAAAATCGGGAAAACAAATCTTCGGTTGGTGGGTATTGAATGATCACAAGTGTCTTCAAATACGTCCGCGTTTTTAAGAAATGTAGAAATATTGAAATGATTCAAGAATTTAAGAATGGATTTATAAATTTATTAACCTTTTAAGAATTGCAGGATAAAAACAATACATGTACATCGTCGGAAAATATGAAATACAAAATTACCAATGTTAAATAAATATGGAAAATTTAGGTATGCTATATGTATGACATTTCAAGGAGTAACCTCTCATCAGTAGCATTCGTACTCGCTTCGAAACGGGTAAAAACGCTCACCGAATCCTCTTGACGTGTTACCCGTTTCTAAAGCTCGTACAAATAAATTTGATATCTTCGGGCAATGTGCATCTATTGTATATATTTTGGGGAATCAATACATTGTACATGTCAGCAAACTGTTATTCGACAGTTAGTTAAGTACCAGTCGGCAAACTGGGAATCGACAATTAGAGACATTGAAAATATATTGATTTTATATATGTACGGCAAACCGGTAATCGGTAATTTGCTATTTGGAAAACTGGAACGCTACCAAAGAAATATATTAATAAAACCATATGGTAAAACAAATTTCAACATCTTTTAAACGTTAACTTGAATTAAATAAATAAGTCCCTCTAGGACCGTCAAACTGAGAGCATTAATTGGCTGCGTAGGACGTTAATAACATTCAACCCTCCATCTATACTGAACAATTTCCCAGTAATGCTAGTACGTGCTTTAAAAGTGATAATACGAAGGGTAGAAGTCAACTTGTAAACAGACATTAAAATTGAACGAGTTTACTCCTGTCGTTTTCTACATAGAAGAGAAGCCGATAACTGCCAAACAAAATCAGATGTACATGTATTATAAAAACATGAGCAGACATTGTTTTTGGGGAAAGAAATAAATCTGTAGAATGTACTTGCATATCGAAATCAACCATCCATTAACATATGAATTAAGCACATATAGTATAGAATACATAGAGACAAACAAATTAACGTCAATCACGCAACCATTTAATATTTTGGACGATTGCAAGATATGCTAGTTATCTTGTTAAATATTTCAATTAGACATCGTTGATTATTTGATTTGATAATTATACCGAACAGGTATTACAAGGAAGCATACTCCGTAAGTGTGCAGCCAACTTTTTTTTTTTAAAACGCACACTTTAGGTCAAATTTAATCAGATTGATCTTCGTATTAAATGTATTTTTATAAAATTTGACTTGCCTTCCTATTTATGGCAACTAGAGTGTCTGGTGAATGTAAACGCAGAAAAGCGCTTTACTTATGTTACACGCAATTAAATTTGGCTTCTTAATATTTGTTAGAAATGTATGAAAGATTTGTTTCGTGTCTTTCTGACATATATTTCATATTCCGCTTTTCAAAAGTTATTGGAAATGTGGTAAAATTGTCAATATATTTTTAAGTCTAAATGACAAATAATTTGCCATTTATGTACAGGCAACCTTCAGGTCTTCAAAGAACACCGTGAAAAGCCTAAAAATAAAACGGGAGGCAGTTACAATGTAACAATAATCATCTATTATAAATCAGTAAGAATAAACAATAAACACAATGAGTTTCACCAGAGGTTCCCGATTTGGGATAATTTGTGGAAAAGGCATATCATGTATGTGGTGGTAAAACATGTTTGTGAGCCCCCTTTTTTGTCTGTGAGAGTTGTAAAAATACAATAAAATATATCGTTAAAACAATTATATTTCATATAACTCATGAAGTCTTAGGTGTTTAATGTAACCTCGTACTTTTATAGTGTAGAGCTGAACTCCTCGCCTTAATAAACCATGCAGTAGTTGTGGTTGTTTTTATTTATTGTTACATGTGTTACTCCTTTTTGCGTTTTATGATATGACCGGTCGATAACCGTTAATATTACATGTATTAAGTAAGTTCCAAAGTTCATTCTAACGGACGTTTTCATTGTTAACGATGTAAATCTAAGTCCAGAATCTTTATGTTTTAACCAAGCTGAATCTATTTTATTTAATGCACAACAAAGGCTTCTTACTATGGTATAATCGTGGTCCTGGTTTAACATACAGTGTATTACCCACAGAGGACTTATTAGACAGACAGTGAAACTTTTGAAACCAAACTGAGCGTTCTTTATGTTACTTTTGTGTCGATCCGTCGTCCAATAATGGCCACCGACATGTAGAATTAGAATTATCAAGGACCATATCGGCAAATGTCTTCTTCATGAGTTTACTACTGAATGAATTGAAACTAAACTTGGCCTTAATTTCTTTCTTTTGAGGTATTGAAAAAGAATCTTGCAGATGCGCTATCCCCGACAACCGGGGCCCTATTTCAGATTGGACTCCATACAAAATTATTTCTTGAGAACTGGTTAATGTATTGAAACCAAACATGCATGGAATGACTATTTCGTATGATGTATTGTCCAAGTAGTATTACTTTTGCGCTAATCTGGCATCCTATATGGCGGTCAAATGGGACTAAGTTCAACTCAGGTTCCAGTGAAAAAAATACAAAAAATAATATGCAGGATTCAAACCAAACATAACCCAAATAGTAAACATTTTCTATGAGGAACGGACTAAGTGTTGTGACTTTGGTGGCGATTCGTCGTCCAGGGTAGTTGCTATCCGGGGCGTAGTTTAACATTGGCTCTACACGAAAACCTGCAAAGGCTGAATCAAACTGAATGATTAATTAGGTGTTTATTAAGTATTGTTACTTTTAATGTTGCCGATCAGTCATCTAATATGGTCATCAGCGGAGATAATGTGTTTTAAATAGGGTCCTATGGTACTTAAAACACAAGACTTTTTTTAGAACAAGTGAGGAGATAATTAAATGGATTCAAACCAAACATAATACAAATGTTGTTTGTACAGGACTTACCAAGTGCTGTAACTTTAGCGCCGATCCATTATCCGATATGTGCGCCATCCGTAGCTCTGTTTTACACATAACCCTATGGGAAACATAGGACTTCTTCTTGCTAACCCAAACCGATCTAAACCAAACATGATCTGAATGTGTCCCATGAGGATCACATGTGTTATTTTGTTGCCGATTTGTCGTCAAAGGTGGTTGCTATGCGGAACCTAGTTAAAATTGGAAAACATTTAGCATTCTTCTTGAGAATCAGTGAATGGATTGAAATCAAACATAACTAAAAGAAATCTTTCTTGAGGCAGATTAAGTGCTATTTCTTTGGTGCCAATCTGCTGTCTACGATAGCCGCCACCTTGGAGCACTATAATTTGTTGCATATTGAATCCTTAAGGAAAATGCAAAAAGACTTCTACTTGAAGACCAGTGAATGGATTGAAACCAGTCATAAGAAAATTCTTTGTGATAAAGTGTAAACACTTTTGTGCTAATCCGCTGTCTTATATTTCCGACAGCTGAAACTTATTTTGAACAAAGGACACTATGGAAAATGCACAACAAATTTTACTTGAGAATTGCTGAAACGATTGACACAGTGACATGAATGTTCCGTGTGATGACGATCATTTACTATTGTTTTGCCAACTTAAGACCAAGTGAGCGATAACAGGCTCCTGTGAGTTGGTTCAATTATAGCAATCCAAGCTTTTTGATCAGATGATGGGACAAGTTAGAAAATCAACGGGCTGTACAGGCTAGGACCAAATGTGATCCAGCTCCTTCATTTGGAAAAGTTTGATAAATAACTGCGTTGATTATCGGCAAATTAACCCGTCTCTTTTCTTTCGGTGAAAACGTATATTGCCACTACTTTCAATTATAGAAAGTCACTGATGTCTTACATGTGTAGTTGATACATTATTCTATAGACCTCTCCAATACCACTCTTTGCGTACTACGTTAATATATGACTTTTCTTGAAGTATTTGTATACACTTTATAAATGTTTGTCGCTTCAAGTCAATTGAGACTGCCACAGACATGGACAGGTTGGGAAGGGAAGGGCAAGACTTTTGCCATAGGCCTACGATTTTTAGGACGTCTTGTACGTGCAGAGAGTACGGCATTTTCGAAACACGCAGTCCCTTATAATTCTGAATCATAACCTAACAGCCCTCCCCAACAAAATGCCCTCCAAATTCTGCCATCGAGAGACAGTTTGTGTAAGGTCTATGGGCCGACACGAATCTAGTGACGAGCAGGTATGAGCAACGCTAAAGTCAACTAAACTCACAAATTGTCAGACAATCAACTTTCCACCTAGATTGAACAAAAGTTCTATGCGAAACGTTAATTAGAAGACACGATCATAACAAACACACCGAAATTGCACACACACAACACCACATAGAAAACTAAAGATTAAAATACATTAACACAACAATAACGAACGACAATCTCAGATGCTCCAGAAGGATCGGCATCGGCTTATATACGAATGCCACCCGATACTACAACAACAACCTAATTAATTTCGCAGGTTTCGTTGATGTCCTTGCTTATAATTATCATTCGGTTTGTTTGTATCATACGTCATTTCGCAACAACAGAAAAGACATCATTTCTTGGATTGCACATGGTAGGTGTCCTTCCCTCTGCCTTTGGCTGCCTATTTCGTTGTTTTAGCAAATCTTTATATACATTGTATGAGTACTTCATTTTGCAATGTTTGGACCTCGGCTTTCCTTTGTTTTGTTTCTAATTCTACAGATGTTACTCATTGACTTGTAAAGCATATCAAAATTCACCATATTTATTCTAGCTAAACCTGTATCAGACAAATCAGTATAGTCCAAGTAATGTGAAGTTATTTAGTATCAGTAGATGCGGGATAGGTATGTAGGTTAATCCAGAAAAGCGCTTCTTACGCAGTGAAACTTCGACATTTACAATCTGTTTTTTTATTTTGTCAACTATCTGTTTGATAAAAAGATATTATCACATATTTATAGTAGATTTATTAGTAGAAAACATAAATGCGAATACCAGTAAAAACCCAATAACATAATTATTACAACTTTAAGAAAACGCCACTTTACTCAGACACATTATTCTGAATCTGGGCCGACCAGTCTTTGTCTTAATCCTTAATCATGTTAATGCTGCGTGCTTAGCGGAGAAGCAGCAAATACCAATTTTAATGTCTTGGTTTGACCCGGCCGAGGATCGAACCCACGACCTTTCACACTCGAGGCGAGCACGCTAACCATTACCCTTCTCTGAAATCAAATACATGTATTTATTGTTGAGAAGCTTTTACTTATATACAAATTTTTAAACATAATCGAGACGTTATGTTCAACAACGTTTCGTTCTTAAAACAGAGGATTTTGTTGTTTTCAACATTAGGTTTGACTTTTAGCCAGAGTTTTTTCATTTTCTCATACGTTTATCCTACATCCATTAAGTGGGAAACCGGGGGGACCTTATTAAAACATGTTCATATTATTAAATGTATATACGTTAAAATGAAACTTAGAAATCTTGAATAAAGTTTTGAAGAAACACATACAATTATTTTGATTTTATTAGAACGAATATATAATCTGTTTACAAATACACAAAGTTTATATACATGTGTATATTCACAGGCCATGTTTCCTTTGTTTATATCGCTAATTTTTAGTCATACTAATGGTTCACCTAAAGAATCCATATAAAAATGCAACCACGACTAATCCAAACCCAGCATTCACATTGAGAATAGTCTTTAATGTTGGGTGCTCTGTTAAGAATTCTCTCGTCTTTGCTTCGTCAAGATGTGGATTTACTGACGTATCTGTTTCTGGCATACCACAGATCATATTTAGAATATGATGGTGACAACGTGTTTCCTCTTCTTCAGAATTTACAGTTGATTCTGTTTGTGTTGTTAAACCTGTGTTGAAAAACAGATTTTTATCGCTGCAAAATATTTCAGCATACAAATGGATTGTTCACACATCTTAATACGCAAATAATTTCTTGATCATCTCAGGGTTTTAAGAGTTTGGGATACATGATTTTTTGTTGGTTTGTCAGTGTCTAGTTTGTTTAAATCCTATTAGCATTTAGATACTTTAATTTGTATTAGGATGTAAAATTTTATTTTAAGTTATAAGTTCTATGCTGCATGTCTAATATAGAACATGTACCCTCAGGACTGATACGAGGGTTAATATGGATTTAACATTAAAAATTAAATAAGGGGATCCTAGGTGCCTGTATCGTTCACCTATCTGACTCCTTATTGGTCCTCGCCTGGAAGATGAGTGGTACTCAATTTTGGTAGAGAATATTTGGCTAAGTAGTTTCACACAAGAAGATTTTGAAGGGAATTTCCTTTAGAGTCTTATTTTTACAGCAAGTTTGGCTGTGGCAGTTAACTAAGTTATCAGGCAGGGATGCAGAATATAAATTTGGAAGAACCTTCCAAATAACTTTCCCATAGGCTGCTATGCTAAACTAAACGTTGCAAAATATTCACCAAAGAAGTGCTGAAATTTGTAGCGTTGAGTTAAGCAACGCAGACTATAGTCAAGATATTAGGAATGCTGAAAAAATTTTGGTACAGGATAAAAAAATGATCATTCCAATAAAGTTTGGTTGCAATTAGCGCGGTAGTTTCTGAGAAGAATTTCAAGTGCATTTTCCATAGGGTCATATGTTGAAATGAGTTCGGTTGTAACCAAATCTTGGTTGGTGGGCGCTGATTCCGGACATATTTTGGTAGAGGACTATGTAAGGACCAATCCACCTAAGTTTGGTTGCAATTGGAGTAGTAGTTTCAGACAAGAATATTTTTATATGAATTAAAAAAAAGAATCATTTGTTTTAGTTTAGTCGGGCTGCGGCGGCCATCTCGGTTGGTTGGCGGGGATGCTGGACATAGTTATAATAGAAGACCACGGAAGGACTACATGTATTCTACTAAAGTCTGGTGATGCAATTGGGTCAGTAGTTACAGTTTTTAAAATTTTAAATATAGAAAAGTTCCTTGTTCTATTTTTTGTAACGGCGGCCCCTGACTTGAGGGTCGATGGAGGAAAGAACGAAAACATCTTTGAAACCGAATCTCAACAAAGATTTGTTTGCCTCATGAGTGTCTAAGTACTTTTTATTCCTAATAGCGGTAACTGGTAACATATGATGATTCAATTTGAAATAAACTAAATGTAGAATAAGAGTTTTTGAGTTTTTAAACCACTTTAACATGTTTAACGGCTTCATTTTCAAAATGTTTGTCTTCATTGAAAATAAAACAGAACTTAATAGGACAATATATTGTACAGGACAACTCATTTTTGAAAAATGTAAGTGTTGGCAAATGGAGTGAACGAGTCCCTGACTCTTACATTAGTCTTACATTGGTAAGTTTTGCCTCTCTGAGGTCAAGAAAAAATAAGTTTCTATGACATAAAATAAACGTGATCAAGAAATATACTCAAAGAAAAAAGAAACCGTGTGTCTGAATGTAATTTCCGTTGCATGTCATATTCAACTGCTTGTTTTTCTCTTAACATTTATGAGATTATTTTGAAATTTAACAGCAGATTTAGGCAACAAACCTAAAACGATTTTTTGATATTGTCTATTTTTCAAATTACAGTTCCAAGAATCAAAAAAACGACTTTTTACTCCAAAAATGACAAATCAACATTTTGATACAAATAATGAGATATGGATATTAATTAATGAACCTTTCATAAGAATTGAAAATATGCTATTGATTAAAATAAACATATGTCAATTACAAAAGGTTATTTTGTGAATTCCTTTTTTACACGTTTTTTTTCAGTTTTCTGTCTAAGGTCAATGAATATCCAGTCGTTGATGTAATTGTTTTCTTTTAATATCTACAATGGTCATCAAACTCTAACAGTTTCATTCAAAAGTTTACATATTTTTTAAAAGCCATGATTGTTATCTTTAAATTTGGCTCATTGATTTTCATTACGTCATGAATTGTATACTTCAATTGGTCCATTAATGTAAATAGAAAACATAAAATTTGATTGATCTTCCATTTTTTAATCCCTAGCTTGTCTAAAGAAGGTTAAATCCAGAAAACACTCTATTTGGGTTTTGAATGTCTGTTATAAGCGAATGTAAGATATGGATCGTGTCGTACGTGCATACATTCCATATTCTTTCTTTTTTAAAAATAAGCCTACTGTTAGGAGGAGTTGAGAAACACGATAAGATACGCATAGAATCGAAATTTTTGGTTTTACTTTTCTCTAACAAATCAATTAAGCTGTTTTCAAGAAATTAATAAGCTTTTTAAGAAAGAATGACTCGGTCGTCCTTGTGAAATCTATATTAACTGACATAATATTTTGTAGAATGCAGCACTTAATTTTACCTTTACCATTTGGGGACGTTTCTTCTTTGCTCTGTTTTAATTCAATATCTATTGGTTCTTTTGATTTTACCATCTCACTTTCAATAGGTTTGATTCTCGTCCACCAAGTTACACCTTTAAGCTGAAAATAACAAGGTAAGAAACGATATCCCTTGCAAACTCTGAAGGTTGTTTTCATTTTAGGCTAAAGAATTTGATAGTCAAATTTCAATATTGAAGAATGTTGAACTTTTGATAAGCAGAACGTTAAGGCGCTTTGCAAACATAAAATCAAACGATTTTTTAACTTTTCCACGTTTCTCGTTTCTAAAATTTAATCAAAATATTTTTCTTATACATATGCACTTCGTTTAGCTTAATAGTCCATATATTAATTGAAGGGTGTCATCTACATATACTGTTCTGATGCATTTATTATACACGACTCAAACTTATTTTAGTGTAGTGTATTGCGTACTGGTGTTTATCTACTGTTTCGTTTTGATGGCCATGGTCTGTTGTCTGTCTTCTGCATTTCATCATACTAATTCAAACATTAGAAGACTTATTTTAAAATTACTGGGTTGATGCCTCTGTTGGTGATCCAGAGGTCGACCGGTGATATTTACTAATCAAGTTGTCAGGCATGTCTTGCATGAAGTTACCACATCATTTTTACAGACATTTTCAGTAATAATTCCAATTCATAACTCCTGAAAGAACGTAGAAGTCTTCATTCACTGTTTTTGCACACGGCAGATATCGTTGCTGCCAATTACGCTTTGTTTGGATTTGAGTACTTAGGTTACACTGTTTTGATATCGGCATTTCCTTATTATTATATTATAATTGATGTTCCTGATGAGAAAGTGCAAATAAGGCATTTCATAATTCACCAAATTTATTGAACATTGAAACTTGTATTTATCGATTTGCGTCTTCCCCTTTTCTATCCTTGACCACTTTCATCTTATCTTTTTGATTTTCATTACATTGTAATATCATTAGGATTATCATTATTTTTTTATCGGATTCCGATAAATTTTGATATAAATTCTAAACTCTATGTCAGGCTTTTCTGGAGTGTAATATTAAATTATATTTGCGTTTTTTTGCCGTTGTATTAATATTTTATCAAACAAAAGAATAATTCCACACTCAACGGTCCACGGTTTATGTTTAACACTATGCAATAATGTTTTACATACTATAATCTACCCCCGAATTTTTCTACGGAGATTTAACGTTGAGGATCGGCCATCTTCGTGTTTGACCTAGATAAAGTAGTTTTAAAAAATGCGCACATTTCTTTTGTTCGGACTTTCCCTCGCGATCCAAGAAGAATTGCCTTTAAATTTTCATTTTGGTGCACCTAAATCCATATTTGCATGCTATCTAATCCTAGTTTAATTACAAATTATTACACAGCGTTGACAGTGTGTACTCCCGGTCTCGCGCTAGCGCGTGCAAAGACCCACTTCCGGCAAACAAAACGCTGATTTTACAATGTAAAATCCCCGAAGAGAATTAAATACTCGGCGCTGCTTAAAATACACCGTGATTGCTAAAAAGTATTATTGCAACTTGCTCGCACTTTTTTTCAATCTATAAAATAAACACTATATTTTATACGGCAGACAGTTTTTCTCTCGCATAACCTTTTAACCCGTCCCAACAAACTCTGACATAGAGTATAAGGTTTCTGCTTTTACCTCTTCCTCTGATTGAGCTGTTGTTAGTAAGCTGATGACAATCATGGCTACAGATGTGATGAACACGTTGAGTGTTCCAAAGTATGTGTAGTGAACATCCCGTAGAACAGAAGGACGTGTGTCAGGATCGCCACAGTCGGGAGCAGGATACGCCAAGTCAATTGCCATCCGAATGATACCAATGGTATGTCCAATTGATATTCCAAAGAATGCACCCTAAAATAATTTTTCAATATTCTATATTCATATAATCATTTCAATAAAATCTATTGATTGTTTGTAATTTTATGAAAAATATAACAAATATTTATCATTATATAAAGACAGTTAACATTTTACTTACACATTCATTAATTCGTTTCCAAAATACACCTAAAACAAACAGTGCACCAATTGGAGTCCCTAGGTATCCCTGGACAGCTTGAATGTAATTAAAGAGTTGTCCGCCTTGAGATGATCTTACCAAGGGAATCCAAGCAATACTCACAGCACAAAGTATGACAATAAATATTCTAAAAAAATTAAGCAACAAAATACAAACTGGATAAGCATATTTTATAATATTAATCTTCTAACGTTTTTCTTTGTGTTAGCGTTTTTAAAGAATAAAAATCCTCCTTTATTACAAAAAATAGAGATAAAACAATATAATATTTAAATATTCGATCACTACTTTGGTGGTGTTCTAGACGAAATCTAAAACCTGAAGAAGCGGCACTTTTCACTCAAAACTATTCTATATTGTTGTTAAATGGACTCCTACAGTGTACTTTACAAATAAAGCGTTATTTTTAATCAATTTTCGGTAAAGAAATAGTTAAATCCATAGTGTTATATAATGAAATATTACAACCACATGTTTTAATTGTATGTGTTTAAATACTCACCGTCCAACGATTAAAAGTTCCCTTTCATGAGCATTGGGTCTGATCCGTCTCCACAGATCCATTGTGAATATAGTACTAGAGCTATTGAAGATTGACGTCAGTGAACTCATTATAGCTGATAACATGACTGCCATCATTAGTCCTCTCAAACCTGCAATAAACTTTTACATCTGCGTTCCTGCTTCTAGCTTGTATTGTAGTAATATTTTTGAATTATTAGAAACCGTACATTTTAATCCACTCATTTGTGCCATTATTTACTAAAATAAGATCCCGTTTTAGTTTGCAGTGATAGTATCCTTTTACTTTGGCGCTTTATGTGTTATTTTGTATGATACATGTTAATAGCCCAATTTATATATGTATTTTTTTTAAATTAAAAAAAATACGGAAGAGTTTATTCTTTGAAAGGCACATGGAAGGATTCCGTCTGGATACGCCTTCCTATTTTGATCTGCTTGGTGATTAGTACTTTTTCTATTGCTTTTGATTTCCGCTTTCACTTTTTGCTTCTATTGCTGCTGATGAGAGTTTATACCTTTAAATTAGTATTCAGCATAAAAAAATTCCCAATAGTGAGACAGCATTGGTAAAATTCCGCAATCACTGGCGTAAAACTGACAAAATATTCACATTCAGATTCGCCGAAAATTATCATTATTGGTATTTACGTGTTTTGGTCTTTCTGAACTATTTGTATTAAACCAATGGTAACCTCGAACAAGTTGGTTATTAGCGAATACATTTTAAAATACTTTGCCATTCAATTATACTTATTTTGCAACAAAAAAGCCAAAATATCTATATCATGCATTACATGTATAAACAGACTATAACTAATGAATGAAATATTACCATAAGGCATTAGTTCCAGCACTAACTTTGGGTAAGCTATATTTGAACATCCGACTGCATTGTCGCATATAGCTTTACATTCTGTAGGATCAACACATGCAACTTCATCTGTAAAATACAATTTGTAAATTAGTTTTAGCTAGGAAAGGGTTATAAATACGAAGAAGGTTTATTCATGTCTTGGGATGTGGTGGGTTGAAGTGCTGTGATTTCACAGAAATGTCTTCCGATTTTAACCTGAAAAAAGCCCGTATCATGGCCTGCTCTTCGAAAATATGTGTAGAATACTAGACAAATATACTTTCTGACTTGTGAAACGAGAGAAAGAATGATTTAAATAATCCTAACCCTATGTCCCTAGCAGGTCAGCTATTTCAAATGTACAAAAAAATATGTCAAAAATTTTTCATTCAGTATCTGAGTGAATGGCTATCCTCTTACAACTTTTATCCATTTTAAACGCCCAAACTGAACATCTGCAATTATTACAAAATACCAGCTTTAAAAATACAAAATTACCAATGTTAAATAAGTATGGAAAATTTAGGTATGCTATATGTACATTTCAAGGAGTAACCTCTCATCAGTAGCATTAGAACCGAAACATAGGAAGTAAATAATTCAAATATAGCACTCAACCAAACAAATCGAAATAGGAAGCCAAATCCGACAAACTACGACAAGTATAAACACCCAGCGATTTTCGCCAGGATTTAAAGTATAAACAAACTGCGACAAGTATAAACACCCAGCGATTTTCGCGCGCAAGACGATCGCATTTGAAGTATAAATAAGCCCTCAGTCACAGCTGGTATAGATGGATATGAAAATGTATGGGGTAAATGTCAGAGATACTTCACCCCAACCACGAGAACAACAGAATAATTTACAAATCTAGAGGTCTATACAAGGCCTTCAACAAGGGTGAAATACACTTCTTGCGAAAAGCTCTATATGGCCCCAAATAAAAAATCATGTTTGCGTAAGAACGGAATAGTAGTCACGACTGTGTGAAGATATCCATTGTCATTCGTGAAATAAAGAAATTAGTAATAAAAGAAATATTAATTTGTTGAAATGTGAGGAGGCCAATTCTGTATTCCCGTTCTAGTAAATATTTGTATAAAGGTTCACGTGAAATTTATTATCTTCCACGTTTAATTATAGTAGATATAAATTATAACTGCATGAATTCAGGAATTAAAAGACTGCGGAGGATATTTCTCTTGTAGTTTAAATTAAATATATATCAACGGACAGACAGTGTATAAATAATCTTTATTTATACGTTTTATGAACAAAGTTTGTTGTACTTAATGTATTTCAAAGAAACACACCAGCGGGTTTTATTTGTAATTAAAGATCACACTCTTTATTTTCTTTAATGTCAGATTTCAACTGCTTTCAGGGGTCCATTATAACGAAAGTATTATACTTTTTTGATTAGCAAACAATTTTTACGACGGAGGCTAATTCAGTTGTCCTTCAACTCCCAGTTAAATATATTAACATTCAGTCGATGGTCTTACTATTTGTATATTTATATGTTTTATTGAGAAAACAAATGTTTGGTTTTACAGCAGCAATTTGCAATGTATAGATGACAATGGATATGTTCCGACTGTCATGAATACAAATCCGTTCCTATACCGGTTGTGACTAA
>JARWCS010165401.1:0-14302 GCA_034783895.1 Geukensia demissa | reverse complement strand
CTGTACAAATGGTAGCAGGTCAATGAGGGACACGTCATTAGGTGAGGGAGGCGTGTGATGTCGATGACCGTGGCTACATCTGCGTCTGGATGCACAGTTGAAGATGTTCATCACATTCACAGAACTACATTGAGGACTTGATAAAATACCTACACCATCAATTTTGTCATTGCAACCATACGGTGTTGCCGTTCCCAGTTCTCTAATCCAGTAGTTTTCCTCTTCTCTACGGAGAGATGTTGATTGGTTTGGATTGTTAGTCCAATGGTTGACCTTTTCGATGATACGAACTCGCATGGAAAGAATAGAATGTTCAGGCAGGTTAAAATGTTGATGTACAATGTCATCCCAATGGCCATTGATAAAAAATGTTGATGAACAATGTCATCCAAATGGCCATTGATGTAAAATGTTGATGAACAATGTCATCCGAATGGCCATTGATGTAAAATGTTGATGAACTATGTCATCCGAATGGCCATCGGTGGTAGTGTGACGTAAATACTACATGAAAGTACTGAAAAAAAGGAAAATTTAAATCTGTCTGCTTTTCAAGCCATTCACTTGACTGAAAGTTAATTAGTACACAGTCACATTACTGACAAAGAAGAATTGAAGTCTCCTGCTGAACATTTTTAAGTCCCCATTATGTATTGGTTACCTAAATTACATATTAACCTGTCAAATACCGTTATATCTCAGCGTCCAGTAAGTGTTCTACCAGTAAGTGGGGTTGAGCACTCATAGACATGTTTAACCCCGCCACATACTGTAATCCAGTGGATGTCGTTGTTTTTATGTCTAAGTTTTAATTGTTTTGCATTGTTTTTTATATGGTCGATAGTTGTTATATTTGAATATCATCACATTCTACTTTGTGGCCGTTCATAGTTTGCCGTAGGGTCTGGAAATATGTCCATTATTGAAGGTCTTAGGGCAACCTGTGAAAGTTTGAGATTTACACATTTTGGATGACTGTCTCATAGACAATCATACCGCATCTCTTTTTTATAAGGACAGGCGAAATACAAAAATGTCAATAAATATAACAATGAAAATCACACGGATGAAATCCAATAGTCACGAGTCCTGACTAAGGACAGGTGCATGCAACATACGGCGTGGTTACAATAATTGTATTATAAACCTTGTATATATTTTAAGTCAAAGTAGGATGTAGATTCCAAACCTCTGAAATTACGGAAAGGATTCGTTCCTTCTATTGTAAATGGCAGAACTCCTGCCCGCTTGACTTGGATTCCTATTTGATTTGTTTTGATATGGGAATTTCTTCTACTATTTTGGATCTAGGCTTTCCCGATGTTGCTGGTGTGAGTTTACTTCTTGTACTTCTTGCAATACGTATATATCATAATGAAATTAAAAATACTGAGACAACTTTTGTAATCCATGTATTTTTATACCACGCTAGACAGTCTGTGATTTATATCATGTAATAGCGTTCAACACTCTACATCTGCCCCTCATTTATGTCATCGAAGGTTTTTCATCTACAAGGGTGATGTGGACTTCATAACAATACCTTGGAAATTTGTACATATTTCTTTAATTTGATCCGATTTACAATTCAACCTGAGAAGTATTTAATTTAACATTATTTCAGTCGTGGCATAAAGCATCTTCCACATTTATACAAGATAAATTTTGAAATGATTACTAGTGCAAATATAAATGTTCGGTAAATAAATAGCCCGTTTTACCAATCCCATAGAGAATTTGAAGCTGATTGCAGATTTAATAATTGTGTGATAACTAAAATTATTATTGCACAATCTATAAAATACTGGTTACAAAGTTACTTTGCAGGGTCTTTTATTCCTCGAATGTTAACTGGTAGGTATTCTTTTAAATCGAGAAGATCGTGTTGTTTATGTTTTGGACTCTCCTGATTGCGAGAATTTACATCTACTTGGGACGGATTTGTAAGCAATTTTCCCTTTTTCATTTGACTTGATGGAAATGACTTGCTTAACTGCCATTGTGGTTTAAGTTGTAGCTCATTTTCTGTATCCTCTAATTTCTGGGAATCCTTTTCGACAACGGAATCCGTTGGTTTGTTATAGGTTGTCAATCTGTCTGAAAGTTCATATGTTCTTGATTTACCATTATCTTTTGTCTTTGTAGCGTTGAAAACAGGCGCACCTAGTTTGGGTCTACCAATATCTATGCCCTGGTTAGATAATACCATATCCTCAGTGATCAATATCTTTTGCATTCAGTCCATGTTAAGTTATGGGAAGCAAAACTCCTGAAAGAGAACTGAACACAGAAGATACCGATCAACTGGTTGTACCAAAATGTGTTTTAATAAAATATTAGGGTTACCCCTCTTTGTCCATTCTACCAAAGCATACGTGAAAGACATTTTGGTACAAAAAGGGAGGGCTTCGGGTGGGAAAATTTTCAGTGGACATCACCAAATACTTCCTACGTGGGAATGGCAGCACTTTCCGCATATAAGCACATCAAATACCCGCTCTGGATATTAAAAGAATGGGAAGAGATCACATGTACTTCCCGCCAAGATATTAACCAATGAGGATCATACCATATCCTCAGTGATCAATATCTTTTGCATTCAGTCCATGTTAAGTTATGGGAAGCAAAACTCCAGATTATCCCATATACAAAAGCAATCCATCTAATACAATATCCTTAAAAAATTCATTGCTTTTCCCAAAACTCAAAAATCAAAATAAAAATTTTAATCAAACACACACACAGTACAGTTTACAACCTTTTCATTTCTTTAAGAAGTTTCTGAGATCACAATAATCCGCCTTATCTTTAAATTCTTTTTCATAGCTTTCAGCTTCACCTACCGATTTGGCTAGCTTTTCTGCTACTACACCTGCATCCACAAGAGAGTGCATTCTGCTATAATACTCTGCACTAGATTTTCCGAACCATCCAACATGTTCCATAGCTTGGTCAACGTTACTCGCGGCATCAGATAATGCAATTGTTACAGCACAACCTGAACGAAAACTATGTGGGGTTTCGCCTTCATATAAGCCTAAAGTAGCGAGATAATATTGCAGTCTTTCGTACATTACAGAATAATTTACAGCCTGATCAAGAACTTTCCCACTTTCATTTACAATTCTAAATAGATATCCTGTCGATAGATTAACTCCATGCGACCTACAGAACTCTACATAGTTATGTAACGCACGAACCGGACAAACCTCTAAATCATCACACTTTTTAACCACAAATGTATTATGTTTTGCTTTATCCCCTCTCAGTGTCTTACCAAAAGTATGTTGAAAAACAAGACCCGAGCTATCATTCAACACTTTAACCTCCTGAGAGACGACATGCGACAAATCACTTGCGCGGTCTCCTGCAAAAAATTGCAACTTGAACCAGGCTTGATCCCTCATAAGGACATATTGTTGCTTTATAGGTAAACCCTTAAACAGAAGCTCTCTTTGAATAAAAGCACTAATGGCTTTTACTTTATTCAAAAATATTGGCTTAGCCTGCTTCGGCAAAATATGTGCTTTTGCCTGTTCCTCCTGAATTAACTTTAAATATTCCTTTACGAGAGGTGCAGTAGCAGGGTTACCGGACTTCGAGAAGATATCCCAAGTTCTTCCTAAACCATGCTCTTCAAAAATAGTTACTAATTGTAGTATAATATGCTCAACAGTTGCAGAGGCTAAACGCATAGGACATCCACAAGTAAGGTTTTCACGCTGACCCAAAAATTCACATTTGATGCTATGTACTGTAGTTTTACCAAATTTGTCTTTCCAAACCAAAAATCTCCTAACATCATTTGGTGTACAATTTAGTAAACTAGACTGACCAGATTGTTGGACAAATTGTACAAAGACATTATATAGACTATTCTTTCGTTTTGAAGCCTTTGAAGACACCGTTTCTCTGTCCAACTCCTTCAACCGCCCATCAATCAGATCCCAGTCAATATCTTGTATAATCATCTTGTCTACATAAACCTGTAATTTAATGTACTTATTTCATTGAATTATAACAATTTTGTAAAAATTTTATTTCATTAGTGTTCAACAAAATTTATTTCATTAGTGTTCAACAAAATGCAACCCTACATGCTAACAATGGCCATTTCAGACCAGTATTGTCCATCACGAACCCGTTTTTACTTGGAGTTTTAATTACCGACCTCTGACCCTTTTTACCAAGATATACGAACTTGTTCATTGCGGACTTCAACATCGGCCACCAAATCGGTCTAGGACTGATTTCCGGAACGACTAAAGTACATGCAACCTGCTGTTCTTGTAACAAGCACAGTAACGGAAAAATCAATATATAAGGAGGGTATGCATACATGTTCGATTCATTCTTGAGATTCTGTGAAAACACATTAACCCCTGACGAGCAAGGCGTAACCCACGGGGTAAAATGTCTAAGTGGCGTGCCATCAAATAACTTCATGACGTTGGAATCTAAAGACATTAAATCGACTGTATGCGGACCAAAATTTTGTTCAACAAGATGCCAAGACTCTTCACTCAGCATAGAGTCTGAGATCTCTAACTTCCTCGAGGGGGCATCGGCTATATTCAAATATGTCGGACAATAAGTTAACTTTAGATCTACATTGTAGTCCTTTACAAAATTGAAAATGGATTTCAAAATGTCATTCAACATATGGCATTTGCTCCCCTGTCCATTCCACGAACCAATTACTGCCATGTTATCAGTTTTTATGTCAACTCTAGAATTCAGTAATTTATCTCCTAAAGACAAGAGAGATTTCAAAATGGCATCAGCCTCCTTTACATGAATGGGTCTTGAGTCGCTATCGGCCCAATAATCGCCTAGTTCTATAATTTGTTCACCTAACTTAGCTATGGCTCCATACCTAAAACCCGATGAGTCGGTCGACATTTCGATACACCTATGAAATTCTGGTCGCCATTTTGAGCACCCAGACCAATTATCCAAAAATCGCCAATGTTCCAGTTCAGACTTTAACGCATTTGATACATCAACAGGTCTACTATTCTTCGTAGACTGGGATATTGCAAGATTAACTTCTCTACAAAAAAGTTTGCACCCGGGAACTGCAAGAGACATCGAAATGCATTTACCACAAAATCTCTGCAGAGTTCTTAAATCAATTTTGTCACATGAAATCATATATTCTCTCAATACAGAGAAGCTGAGCTTTTTTTCATCAGGCAGGAAAAAGGCTTGTTCAACAGAGTTAACATAAAATCCTAAGAATTTTTTACAGCTGGATGGCTCAAGGGAACACTTTCCTAGAGATAGCGTGTAGCCTAATCTAGTTAATAAATTTAGAAGTACAAATGCTAGTCTTTTACATTCATCTTCACGGTCGCCTAGTGATGAGCAACCTTTCGTGACAGCAAATCTGTCGTCAATGTAGAGTGTATTTAACACATCCAAACTTCTCAAGTAGGACGTAACACGCATACCTATAGTTTGATAAATAAAACTTGAGGCTTTCCACCCAAATGGGAGTGTAGTGCACGTCATAAAGAAACCACCAAACTGTATACCAAAGAAAGTTTGCGACTTCTCACTTAATTTAACATGATCATATCCTGATTTCTCGTCGCATGTAACCATTAAGGAATTTTGACCAACAAGTCTAGGTATGTCCCTGAGAGTCTCGAGATGAAAGGGCAAATCTTTTACCCAAAGATTCAAGAACCTTTCATCGTGGCAGAGTCGTGGCTTGGTAGGCTCTACAGTAAGTGGCATTATGATACGTGGGGGGACACATTCTCCAACTCTACCCAATAACCTAATAGCACCGGTTGATATTCGCTCATAAAGTTCATCTCGAATAAAATCAGCATGATTTGAACAGTTCTGAGAGTTTGGAAAGTACTGTTTGGGGGGTATTTCACAATCATACGATTTGCCTTTAAAATTTCCTTTAAAGCGCCGAAAGAAGTCATTGACATTTACACCATGCTCAAGCCAATTTTTAATACAATCATCTTCCTCTCCTAAAATAGCCTGCCAATTTGTAAGATTATTATGTAGCTGACCACTAACGAAATGCTTTGGATCTCTCAGGGGCAAACAATTTATATCAAAATCGGCGTCATTTTTTAACACTTCTTCTGCATTCGGCACGCGTGCTGTAGGCGAAGGGATTTCGCCTCGTAGTGTTACCCATGCTGGCTTTTCCCTAACACAAACATTTGTTGGATTGAAGCCACTATTCACCTCCCAAAAAGGCACCTTCACAAAAGATGAGGTTCCTCCCGCTGACCATGTTTCCTACACGGAAAAGAAAATAAAATCAAACAACCGAGCCAGCATAAGCACACAACAAGGAGAAATCCCTTCGCCTACAATTCGCGTGGCGTACCACTAGGGCATCAGTGTCCCTTGAATTGATGGCGAAGAAATTTCAATGATTTAAAAGGGTATCAGTTGTTAAAACTACCATATCAACTATTCATTTATTTACTTATTTCCATAATTTATTTTTCTCCAAATTTTACTGATTTGATCACCTCTAAAATATGTCACAAATGCATTTACTTAAAATAGAATAGGGCTCGCCTCCAATTAAGCAGTTCATTGCATGAAGTTATTAATCGATAACTATTTCGACAAGTACATTAAAATTGAACAGCCTCCCTTTTACATAACAATACCCTTTTAAATAATTGAACACCGTACATGTATTTCATAAACTATTAAAATCAATTTCTCTAAAGAATAAATAACAACCAAGATAACATATTACATATTATTATTATTATTTTTTTTTTTTCTAAATCAAAAAACTTTTGCCAATGCATGTGTGTGTACGTTCGTCTACTGTTTATCTTTTGGTTTAGCGGCTTTCATTTTCTCACAATCTTTAACCATGTGTTGGTAGCTACCACAGAAATGACAAGCTCCCCTTGGACGAAACTGTCTGGGCCTTGAACGGGATCCTCGCGGAAAACCTCCAAACGATGCCGGGAAAGAGTAAGGTACCGGATAAGGAGCATAGAGATTATGTAATGGTGAACTCTCCGGCTGTGGGCACAAGTCCGTCTTCTTACAATCAGACTTTGCTTCTGTTTTAAGGCATTTTGAAATGGCTTTTGTGATTACATCTGCGGCCTTGCCGCCTAATACCGAAAGACACAAAGAAGTTATATCCAACTTGGATTGGTATTTGTTAGCTTGTCTAGCTAACTCATCAAATAAATCGGCCTCCTCGTGCCCTAATCTCCTCGAAACCTTTGCCAGCTCATCAAGCGTTAAAAGAATTAAGGAGTGGCTAGGTTCAGACTGAAGGCATAACATCCTCACCTTCTCCTTCAAATCTTTCACTGCTTCTACTTTTGTCGACTTTTCAAGGGATGTTATTCTATCTTCCAGACTTTCATTATCGTCGTCCCGTTTCCTCTTAGAATTGATTGCACCAGGATTCGGACTGCTGTTGTTATCTGCCTCTGCACTAGTTCCAGCATTCTAAAATAGATTAAGACTAACATTAAAGTATAAATACTTATTTAAAATAATTACTATTTGCAGAACAACGACTATTTATAAAACAAATATCGACAGCTGATTTACATTTTTTCTTAATAAAAACCCGTCCAATCTACAAAAATGGAAGAAATTTTCTAAGGCCCTTCCTTCAGTAAACTATTATAATTATGTAATCTCTGCTTGTAGAAAAAAAAAATACTAAACTGGAATTAGTATTATTAAAGATTATATTATTGTCATTATTAACGAAGGTGGTTCAATATCAAGTTCACCTTATGTAACCTCCAAAACAAACTTTATTATAGTATGAAAAGAACTGGCCTAGCAGGGTGCCTGGTGATCAACTAATATGCAAGTGCATTACAATAAACTTGGAGAAATATACATAAGTAAACAGATACATGTACAAAAAAAAAAATGTAGATGTTCATAATGTACGAGTAATCAACATATGTAAAAACAGTATCATAAACGGACCCCATGATAAAATTGTTACAGCTTACGAAGAACATATAGACAGGTAGCATGTTTAGAGGTTAGGGTACAAATATTACGGCTTAACAGATAATATCCGAGATTTTAGATTTTCAAAACATCTCCCATATGCATTATGCCATGAACATGAAATGTAAACCGCCTATGCACACATAACGGGTCAATGCGAATCCGCCAATCATATAATTTTGGTATACAGATAAAAGTAAACAAAATTGCAGAACCTGTAGGTAGCTCGAGGCTAGTCCTAATACTAAATAAATTTACTTACCTCATTAGACTGTGTCAAATTTTGCCCCCTTGGCTGACCAAACTCATTAGCATATAATATAATGCAATGGATCGCCCATCTGGCCTCGTCCACGCTTTTATCATCCCGTCCAGCCATCATCAACACCTCGCCTACACTTTCGCCAGTCAGAGAGGAAACATGACCGTCAATCTCTTCATAGTCTAAGGATTCTGTTCTTATGTCCTTTGAGACCCTGGCAAACTCCTTCAACGAGTCCGGTTTCCCCGAGCGGATTCTCTTTACAACGGGTAACATGTTGATATCTCGTAAAGTATGCTTTTTCTTTAACACTGTCGGAAGTACCATCTGAAACGACAATAGATAAAACCAAATTAAGTTTAAATGGCCAACAAAACTTTCACGCCTGAATAAATAAAATAAATCGAACACACCTTATTCAAATAACGTTCAAGGCCATAACATTCATATCGATTATTTACCTTAAGTTACGTTTAAAAAGGAATTCAATTATCATCAAAAATAAAACTGATCTTAATCAATTAAGATGTGTGGTTAAAATAACACCACAAACGAGAAAAAATATCAGCGGAATTCACAAATATTCGTCAAAATACACAAATGTATATAAAATTTGTTTTCCATATTGTCTTAAACAATTAACAATCGTACAAATTCAAATGTCTCCAATGACCTTCAAGCACGTGTTTTACAAATTCATATTCGAGATTTCCCGGCCACCAAGGCTTGAAAGCAACTCATGCTTTTTAAGACCACCTAGGTCTATGGCAACCTATGCCTAATATGTTACTCAAACATATATATTTTTTTTAAATATATCTACCTTTTGCCGTGAGCGTAAAGACACGTCCGCACCCTTGCCTAGATATTAAAAGAATGGGAAGAGATCACATGTACTTCCCGCCAAGATATTAACCAATGAGGATCTTTTTTGAAGATTTGATGTTTTTGGTTGTTTCATTCGTGTATCTTTTGTAAACTCAAGCTGCAATGGTTTTTCACATTTCGTTTCTAAGCATGCGTCCTGTCTGATATCTGTCTCGATAAATTCGTTTGATGACAATATTTGTGTTTGTACTTTTGGCTTTAAAATGGTGTTTGTTTCGAGATCGTGTTTTAACATTTCTGAATCTCCTGTATATTCTGTTTTATAATAATTCTCTACAGCTGGATTGCAAAAACTTTTTGATGACACTTCTTCTGAAATCAGAGTTTGTGTGGCTTGTAATTCGTTGATTTCATTCTCATCTTGATGTAATACTGATTCTATAGTTGCTTGTTCAAGAGAATCTGTTGATACTGGATTTGATCCGATTTTGTTATCGACCAATTCTGCTCTAGGACCATGATGGCCAAAACCTATTACTATATTTTCATCTCTATTCCAGTATGTAGATCGTCTAATCCGACGATAAAATCGAATTTCAACCGTCGCACCATGATCAATGTTGAAACCTTGAAGCTGAATCTGAACATTTGTTCCATTTCGTACAACCTTTCCCTTAAACTGCAGCAGCTTATTTTTGTCGATATTTCCTGTTTTTATCAAATATGGAAATCCTTTATGACTACTAAGATAAAGGAGAATCTTATCCATTCGTCGATCATGTTCTGGTAGATCTTCGACAATCTGTCCCCATGATTGCAATGCCTGACACAGGATTGATTGATGGCATATGTGATCCTGAAATTGTTCTTTCAGTTTAAGTGGCCAGTGAAGGACCACAAAAAGTAAGTGTGCGTCAAGCAACTGTATTTGAGAACTACACTGGTCCCGCGTTTGTTTCTCGTAGAGATGTCTACTCTCATCAAGAAGAACATCAGGCAAAACATTACATACTTTGCCTGAAGTTAACAGCTGTAAACAAGCGATTAGAAATACCCTCCGTTGTCTCTGAGTAAAAGTATATCTATTTCGTTCTAACTCTTTGATATCACTATTGTTAATATCAATATTTGATATCACTGCACCAGGGAACGAATAAATCCTCATCAACTTCTTTCCTATTGTCGTTGTTCTTTCGCTGTCACGCATAAAACACTGAAACTGTTCTTTAAATTTTTCTAACTGTTCGGGTTTCATTAAAACACTTTTGTGTCGGCTGAAAGGATGTTTGTTCATTCCATATACCTCCTTTTCCATCATTTCTACGGCATTATAAAAACTGCCTTGTATTTCTTCTAGGAATGTGATGTTTTCCATGTTAAGAGAGGTATGGAGTTCGTTTGGCTCACTAAGTAATTTTGAAATTGGTTTCAAAGACGGGACCGTCTCCAAAACCTTTAATAGTTCTATGGTAATTCTGATTTCACTGTCATATCCAATTGAAGACTGGGATGACATATGCTCATCTTCAGCAGCTGACTGAACTTTCCGAAAGTAGCTGATCGCATTACGTACAAGATATATAGCCTTTTCTGCATCCTTAAGTGAAAGCGGTGCGAGTTTTCTTTTCGTTTTTTTACTAGCATTATCCAACCCAAATTCTGATCGAAATTCTGATTTATACAAATATCCCTTTGTGTGAATAAAATATGGATTGTTTTTATTTTCTTCAGTTACCTCGTCGATGGCTGAGTGCGCCTGGTCCCAAAGTCCAAGCTCACCATAAAACCGAGCAAGTTGTTGTGTAACTCCGATATCTTTAGTAATATTATATGCGAGATGAAAAATACCAATACACGCATCTATATCATTATTGTCGTACAGTTCCATGATCAAGGGTGAAAATGTATTTTGTTTTCCTTCACAGACATCTCTTTTCTTAACTATGTTAGCAACTACTTTCAACAACATTTTATATGGTACTGATTCACTAAATGTTTTAGAAAAGCAAACAGACTTTAAAATTGACGTCGCTACCTCTCCTATGCTATAATCATGACCACCTCCATCTCTCTCAAATTCTAGGACAGCAGCTAATACCGGTCTTGCCAAAAGAAAATTTGAAATTCTTACAGCTGGAAAGGTACCGCCAATTCCCCTTCTTTGTTCCACATTTATGAGTATTTTCATTGATTGTGGCAACTTTTGAACCCACTGTATATTTGATTTCATAACTGGATCAAAACACACAGATGGTACCGATTCGTATGTCAGGTCGTACGCATTGAAGAATGCCAAATATTTGAGCATTGTCCGTTGATTTGGCTGTATTGAATCGTCACGTACAAACTCCAAAACTGAATTTTCTATAGCTTTTTTGTCAAAATTCACTTTCATAATATTAAATGCCAAAAGAGTTTTTGGATCACAACCTTTCTTCTTTTTGTGCTTGTCAAGTAATTTTTTATACTTTCGTTGAAACCAATCATGTTCATCGATTGATAGATTTTGTTGCAGCATCACATAATGTTTCGGGGTTTCTAATGGGAGCTCGGAAACACGGAGGCATATTAAAATGACACAAAATACGTCGCAACTGTACTTTTGACTTTCGTTTTCTAAATCGTCGTATAGTTGACCAACCAATTTTTCGTCAAATGCGTCAGTAAGTACAAGTACTGCGAGAGCTTCTTCTATATCCTCTTCATAATTTCTCAAATGACATATCTGTTCACTTGTCTGTTTAGTAATATTTTTAACAACGCAGCATCTATATTTGTCTTTTTTATTCCAAAGGATTTGCCTAGATGAGGTACTTCCTCCCGAACCTGGTTGATGATAGACTGTTACCCGTTTAATTGGTTCGTAATCATCATCACTTCTACCCTCTAGTGTTTTACTAACTATAAAATCAAGTTCGTTGTTGATATCTCTTTCTAAGACCTGCTGCTTGAAATAGAAGTTTTGCCAAGATACAATTCCTCCCCGATAATAAGCTTCTGCTACTTGCCGTTCTTTTTCAAGTTTTTCTTTTTCAGTCAAATACTTAATATCGATACACGCGTTTGATCCAACTATTTCTATTTCAGACAGTTCATTTTTAATTTTTTGTGGCAAAACGCATGGTACACCATTAGACTGGGGAAGTTCAAGGCCGTGATACGTTTCAGCCGTATCTGCAATTTTTAAAATGCACTCCTTTACTTGTATCCAGGGCAACCCAACAAGGAAAAAGTCGTCAATATTGCTCTGTGGGGGAATGGCATTTCTTTTCTGAAGTATTTCCTTGAAGGAATTAGCAATTACTTCATCAAAACACAAGACCAAGCATTGTCTTCTGAATTTGAGAAATATTTCCGTTGCTCCTTCGAAGAGAACATCATTATTTGTATCGAAAAGAGATAATATAACTCTTCCATTACCCCTCTGAATTTTTTCACAGTAAAAATCCAGAGATTTCCTGAAACTATCACCGTAATCGAATTTCCACGTGTTTGCCTCTTCAATGTATGGCTCATTACAATAAATCCAGTTTGGTATTGCTGCATTTTTTAAAGTATCTTTTGTTTGTTTAAGAGTTTTATCATCGACCTTTGTTTCATCAAAGTCTGTGATCGAATTAGTATTGAATGCTAATTTGTATGTGTTCTCAAGGAACACTTGGATACTGTTTTGTTCATCTCGACGGTTAAAGTCAAATATCGCGTTCCATGGAATATTTACGATGAATTCAGAATTACAGTAGGATTCCGTTCCTAATCTGCTAAGAACCAACAACGGGAATTTCGAATAATCTAGCTTATCACCTCCTCTACATAGAAAATCTTTTAGTTTTTTGTGCAGATTTGGTCTCCCTCCTTTTCGTCTAAGTTTTTCAGCATCTTTTCTTTTTTTACTGAGGTCATATCTCTCTGTTCGCATATAAATCTCTGAACAATGAAGATCAGGACATATTATGCCGTTTTGAAATCTTAGAAACTCATATTCTGGACATTGGTTATTTATCTTTTTGCAGAGGAACATTTGATCTTCTACCACTCTGGAAATGGGGATAACATCTACTTCTATAACATATAAAGGCATATTGGCCGTGTTTGTAATTTCTATGAATTGTGGTGACCTCACGCAACTCAAAGCTGTTGTAACTTGGTGATCATAAAATGACGTCCTGATCAAATTGGTTATTTTTGTGTCGAGCATTTGCTTTTCTTGTTGATCAAGCGGAACTCCAAGTACAACGCCCTCAGATGATACACCAATATGTATAGTACCATTCATCCGTTCGTTCAAACAGGCGCAACCAAATCTTACAATTTCCTTGCTTATTACAGTCATAATGCAATTTTTATTTCTTGAACCCTTCTCTATCATGAAATAGTAGTGCACAGGGGATAATAGATTTCCAGGTCTTGATTGAAATTCTGGCATCTTGCTGTTTTGGTGGTACGAAACAGCTTTTGCTGAGACAGGGCGGTCAAATTTTCGAAGATAACACGTTCGCGGCGATAAGTTGTTAGTTTGAATAGTCATTTCCTTCTCTGCTGTTAGGTATGATCTCCCAACCTTCTTTAATTTTTCCCATTCTAAAGAAACCTTCTTCCGTATTCCTAGTCGAGGAATTACTTCCTTGCGTTCACTTTCAGTCATTGAATCAAACACCTCTCCGTCGATCTTCTCATCATTAAATTTTGTAACCAAAGATAAATCTGCATTTGGATCGTGTGTTTTTAATACATCCTCTAGCCAAGAACTCATTTCATCTATGCTTAAAGGTAGAAATTCTGTTGATGTAGATGTCACTGTTTTCTTTAAATCAGTTTCTGGAAAATAAAGCAAAATCTTATTCGGTGATTTACTTATATTAATCTAAATATTATGGCCTCACTGTTGGTAGCACGAGACAGGTAGGATAAACAAGCATGTTTTTTCGCGAAGATTCTGTGCGTTTCAACACTTGTATGTATTGCTTTGTTGCTCATTTGAGTCTATACTTCGCTCCTGTTGTTTTATCTCAAATAAGTTGCTCGTGTAAACTGGACTTTAAATACCGTCGGATTTGGCTTCCCATTTCGATTTGTTTATATTTGAGTGCTTCTTTTGCTATATTTGAACCTTTGACTTCCTATGTTTTGGTTCTTATACTACTGATGTGAGGTTACTCCTTGAAATGTACATATAGCATACCTAAATTTTCCATATTTATTTAACATTGGTAATTTTGTATT
>JARWCS010165290.1:0-14303 GCA_034783895.1 Geukensia demissa | reverse complement strand
CTAAGCAAAGGGTAACAACTGCGTCAAAAAAAACATCTGAATTTGACCGATCCAGTCAATATCTTTATGGATTTGTTTAAATATTTTTGATGTAATTTTAAAGTTGTGTTTGAGTTCTCTGAAGTTTTTAAACATTGAGCTGTAATCTTTCAGACATTAAACTTAGATGCAATATTATTTGAGAAACGTATGTGTCACATGAGTAACGTACCGTCATGCTGCATAAATCTTAGATGGTATAGTAATTGAGAAACTTTTGTGTCACGTCTACTTGAATCGTAATGAAATAATACTTAAATAACACGTGTGTCAGGTTTGCCTGAATCTTAGATGTAAAAATACCGAGTAAGTAAGTGTCATGTCTACCTGAATCTTAGATGGGGTCTAGATAAATCTTAATAATATAGTAATTGAGTAACTTAAGTGTCTCGCCTGCCTACATCTTAGATACTTTGGTAGCTTACTTGTCACGTCAACTTGGATCTTAGATGGAATAGTAATTGAATGATGAAAGTATCAGGTCTGCCCGAATCTTAGATGAGTTCGTACCTGAGTATTATATGTCAGGTTTGCCTGAATCTTACGTGTAAATGTACCGAGTAAGTAAGTGTCATGTCTACCTAAATCTTAGATTGGGTCGTACTTGAGTAACTTGTGTGTTACGTCTGGATAAATCTAAATAATATAGTACTTGAAGGACTTAAATATCGCGCCTGCCGACATCTTAGATTGAATAATACTTTTAGTAGCTTAGTGGAATAGTACTTGAATAATGTAAGTGTCATATCTGCCTGATTCTTGATTGATTGACTGATTTATTCAGGACTAAAACAAGTTCAACAATAATCAATATTATCGACATAGGTTGAGGTCGAACACAACAGAGCAATAGCTTTTGGCTGCCACTGAAAAATGGGAGGGATGGCTGAGAACGAAAAAATTAAACATTTTATTACGGCATTGGCCTCTCTTTTTCGAAATCTACAAAAGGGATCTTTTACGTTAATGGAGCATGGCATTCTCCGCACACGTCACACACTATGGTCCACGGCCAGGCTTTCCGTATTATGACCTGGCAGTCTCTTGCCTCAATCTTTTTTTTAGATGGTTTCGTACTGGAGTAAATCATTATCACGTCTGACTAAATTTTAACGATAAAAATACTTATGTGTCACGTCTACCCGAATCTTAGATGGAATAATACTGGATTAACTTATGTGTCGCGTCTATCTGAATCATATATCGAAAAGTACTTGCGTTACGTAGTTATCATTTGTGCTTGAATAAAAGATGGGGTCGAACTTGAGTAAATTATGTGTTTAGTCTGCTTAAACCTTAATGATATAGTACACGAGTAACTTAAGTGTAACGCCTTCCTTAATCTTTGCTAGAACAGTACTGGCGTAGCTTATGTGTCACGTCTACTTGAATCTCATATTAGATAGTTAGTATTTGAATAACGCAAGTGTAATATCTGCCTGAATCTGACAAGGGGTCATACTTAAGTAACGCATGTATCACGTCTGCCTAAATCTAAAACGGTCGAACTTGAGTAACTTATTGTCACGTTTGCTTGAATCTTAGATTAGTACTGGAGTAGCTATGTGTCACATCTTCTGGAATCTTATATTAGATAGAATAGTACTTGAATAACGCAAGTGTAATGTTAAGGTACTTGAGAAACTTAAGTTTCACACCTGTCTAAATCTTAGATGGAATAGTAAGTGAGTAGCATTTGTGTCAGGTCTGCCTAAATCTAAGATGAAATAGCACTTGAGTAGCTAATGTGTCACGCCTGCTTGAATCTAAATGGAAAAGTACTTATGTAACGTATGTGTCACGTCTGCATAATCTTTGATGGATATTTGTCTTAATATTAATGGAATTTCGGATACTGGAATTTATGTAATAGTGTGTTTCATCTCTGCCTGAATATGAGGTAACAGTAGTTAAGTCACGTGGCATTCACGACTGAATCTGATATGAAATAGTAATTGTGTAATGTATGTGTTAACCCTTAAAAATCTGAGATAGAAAAGTACTTGAATAGTTAATATTTTACATCTGAATCTGCGAATAGAACTTGAGTACCGCATGTATCTCCCCTGCCTGACACTTTGGTCGAATAGGCTTGAGTAAGTCCAGTGTAGAATACCCCTGTGAGAGATCAAAAGTGCATAGTCCAAAGAGACAAGACAGATTAAAACAAACTAAAAGATCAAACGTAAACAAAAGGAATAAAAGCTTGGAATCCACGAACTCCTTTACAAAACAGGAGTGGGATCAGATGCTCATGAAGGGTAAGCATCCCCTGTCTTGCGCGCAACTAATTCATGTACCACATTCGTCTTATTGTTTTGGTTTTTGAACATTTTTAAAAGAATATTAATTCAGGACTAGTGTATTTGCTAGTTCTAAAAGGTTTAATGTAGACAGTAAAATTAGTTCATCTAAATGTACTATATATCGAGTTATTTACGAACCTCTGTCTCATTAGGTACTTCGTTAGTATAATTACATCCGGGTTGTCCGTCAAAACAATATGTTCATCTTTACTACTAGAAAATATGACGTCATTAACGGAAGGTACAACGTACTTCCTCTGGAACAATAGATTAATTTATAACGGATTAAAAATTTATGGGTGTCTGTCGTTACCTGTTAACATGTTCTAAAACAAAGAGAAGAAACACTAATGATGTATATTTGAATAATGTACATAAAAATATTCGTTTGAGACTAAGACAGAACACTAAGTAATACCAGGATTCGTTTCTTACAAAGTTGTTTTCTAGCTAATAGGAGCTAGAATTTTGGAAAGGGACGTTTTCCTTTGTATTTACCAATATCTCTTATTTCTCATATCTGTTAGGGGTAATCCATAATTGTCAACCATTTTTCAAAGCGTGCAAAACGCACACCTTTTTCGACCCCCACCCCCTCAAAAGTGTACATCAACCATTTTCCATGCAATGCTGATCATGATGAACGACAATCAAGATTTGGAGGATTTTTATACTCTTTCATTTGTGTATTATGGTACAAAGTGTTAAAACTGTGTATATCCTGATATCCTCTTTTCATTTATTATAAAGAAAAGGTATAGTACAGGCAAAACTCTGCCAAAGAGAATTGTTTGCGAGCCATCACGCCATGTGGCGCTATCGAGTCTTATCGATGACGAAATACATAGCGGTAAAGTCCTGTATTTTCGCTTCCAATTCAAGCGTACTAAAGACGAAGATGAATTTCCATTAATATAGAAACCGAACTCCGCGGATACAAAAAAACATACGCCAAAATTGTTGAATTTTTTACCCCCCCCACAAGCGTGCGTTTTGCACGCTTTGAAAAATGGTTGATAATTATGAATTGTTAGTTTTATGATAATGATGTTCCCACGTCGATACTCCACAGATTTACTGATTATCTGCTTTACCTAAAAGTTTAACTGGAGAGGGACACTGAATGATTGACTGGGATAGGATAAATTGTAAGATTTATAGAAAAAAAGAATACAATGATACCAAAGGGGAAGACACAATTCGTCAAGTCGGAAGACAGAAAAGAAAATGGCTAACAAAATGAAACGAGAGACAAACATGATACACACAACACTACGCTTAACTAAAGCTGGAGTAACACGAACCCTACAAAAACTAGGTTGAGTTTAGGCGAAGAGTGAGCAACTCCTGTTAAGGACAAGTTATGTTTTAACCTATTTTAGAAAGGGATTATTGAGGCATTCTCGTCAATACCCAGCCCTACCGAACGGTGAAAATTTCTTTATTGCTAATTAAGCTGTTGATTTCAAGATTGCTTTCGTCCAGTGTTTAAACTAAGCCGTGCTTTCTACCAGACAACAATAGATCTAGGAAATGAAGAAGGAACACCAGCATATTAAAAAGAGGGATTCGAAGATACCAAAGAGGCAGACAGAAATCGTTTAGTCGGAATACAAAATTACCAATGTTAAATAAATATGGAAAATTTAGGTATGCTATCTGTACATTTCAAGGAGTTACCTCTCATCAGTAGCATTATAACCGAAACATAGGAAGTCAAAGATCCAAATATAGCAAACGAAGCACGCACTCAAATCCAAACAAATCGAAATGGGAAGCCAAATCCGACGGCAGAGACAACTACTAAGTGCGTTACTTTTCGAGGCCTTTCCGTATTTTCGGTGTTTTAGAATTTTAGCAAATGCAGCAAATTTCTGTTAAACATTGTTTGATAAATTTCATGTCAGACAAGTCTGACAACTGGGCTGTTGAAGACCCTCGGGGACCAATGTTCCACCAGCAGAGGTATCACAAGATCATGGCCAACAAAATGAAACGAAAGACAAACATAGAACACACAACACTACACTAAAAACTAAAGTTGGAATAACACGAACCCTACATGAACCAGGGTGAGTCCAAGTGCTCCGGAAGGGTAAGCAACTCCTGATAAAAGAGGGATTCGGACTTTGTACCTTCTTTTTCATATTTATTGAGCTTTATTCTAGGAAGCAACAAATTCTTTCATCAATATTAGGAATAACACAATAGTATAAAAACTACATCTAGTTAATATATTAGCTGTTAGTCTCATCATTACCGCCCTTTATGTCTTGTCTAGTTTGCCATCATGCTTTATGGTTAATAGTTAAATATCTTCATTACCAAGACCTACAATGAGGAAACATTCCAACGGAAACAATGGCGTTTATGATTTACAGCTGAAACAAAAGTTGAATAACAAGGTGAATTTGATTAGTTTTATTACATTGCAAGGAGTAACATCATCAGTAGCATTGGAACCAAAACCTAGGGAGCCCGAAATCCAATCATTATAAATGAAGTACTCAAATCAAAAGAGAAAAAAACGAAAAAGGAAGCCAAATCCAGCGGTGAGAACTACTACTCGGTGCAGTATCCTTATTTTCCGTGCTTAAGAATTTAAACAAATTCAGCAAATTTCTGTAAAAGACAGTTATAATGACGGGTAAGGTTTTAACTTTAAGAAGAGATAACTATGGAAACTAAACAAAATAATGTTAACTAAAAAGGAAAGGGCAGTGCAATGACTGGACCATACAAGGTTCGAAAGTAAAATTTTTAATAGAAGAATTACGACTTACAAAGGTCAAGTGATCAAGACCAGAAACATTTATGCACCGAAAACGAGGAAGTATTTTCCACAAAAATTATAGCTGAATAGTTCCAAATAACCAGATTAAGCATTATTGAATTAATATTTGTTTATCACCAGTTAATGTAAGTAAAGGAAGCAGACAGAGAAGTGATATAGTGTAAGGTCTCGATACCTTTTAGATGTAATGATTAAAACAACAAATCATCCTCTAATTCAGTCTTTGAAGAGTCGTAAACAGAGCATCAGGTGGTTCGTCTAACTTATCAGCTAAATGCCCAATGCCAAATAAGCGTAGATCTACTAAATTATCAATACTATTTTATGTGCGGACAGATTTACCTCTGGACCAACGATCGTTGATTAAGAACGTTCAGGAGTAGAAACAACTTTTCCTTCCAGACCTACAGTCTTTGTCCCTGAATTCCTGGCGGTTCATCTTCCTTTACTATTGCTTTTTCGTGTTTCGTTTTGTCTGTTCCCGTTTTACCCTTTTCAAAGACTATACTGTACCAAAAACATTCAGTTTTTCACTCGCGTCCGCTCATAATAAAAGACAGATGTTTTATTTTAGCATTCTGTCCTTGTCTTTTTGCTTTAATACCTAAAAACCGTGCAATGGTTTATTACTGATGAAGGATTGTCGTCTACAACTTGGTTACTGGTATCAAATAATAATTTGCATTACTTTTAATTTTTCTATAACTACCATTTAATAGCTAAGTAGCGACAATTTAGAGCCCATGTTCATAGATTTCTAAATAGACGTGGTCAAAATAGCAAAATTCCTCTGGAAAGAAAACATTTGAATTTTTGGAATGAACCTTTTTCTCTACAACAGATACTTAAAATACGAAATCGAAAGAGAATAGTAAACATCGAGAAAACAAGTAGATCAAGGTGTGAATCAATAGGGGGCATACCAACTGACATGAAAGAAAAAACCAAAACGTCAATCAACAGAGTAAATACAGGACTTTGAGTCGAGAAAACAAGGAAACAGAGAGTTAACCACCAGGGTACATGCCATTGGTATGTGATAATAGAGAACTTCGAGAAAACAAGGGACGCGAACAATTCAATCAACAGAGAAAATATAATACTTGAAAAAAGGAAACAAAAGATTTAGTCAACAGGGGGGATGCTATTGACATGGAAGATAAAAGAAGAACAAATTATGGAAACCAAAAAGTCAATAAACAGAATAGAGGACTTCGAGAACAAAAGAAAACCAAAGAGTTTACTCAATAGGGGCATGCCAAATGACACGAAAGACAATATAGAGTACTTCGAGAAAACAAGAAAACCAAAGAGTATACTCAAGAGGGGACATGCCAATTGACATGAAAGACAATATAGAGGACTACGAGAAAACAATAAAACCAAAGAGAGTACTCAAGAGGGGACATGCCAATTGACATGAAAGCAAATAGAGAACTTCGAAAAAAAAACAAGGAATCCAAAGTCAATCAACAGGGGGGTATGTCATTGATATGAAAGGAAAAAGAGAACTTCGGGAAAACAAGGACACTAAAGAGTCAATCAACGAGGGGCACGCCATTGACACTACAAACCTGAGAACAAGGCAAAAAACTAACATAAAAATAATAATAAAAAATATTAAGGGACCATACAAATCCTACCAATAAGGGGTCAACTTGGGTGGTAAGCAATTCTTGCCACTCAAAAGACACACTTCGTATTGGGTTTTGGTATATGCTGAAGCATATCTATCAGAAATTATCTGTAATGGAGATTTTTGTGTATGAAATGAGGATTATGCAAATACAACTTTGAACTGATTTTGTTGTTTCATTGTCGTCATTGCTTTGATTATAGCGGTAATTGTCATATTACGTTTGTAGGTCGTCTCATGATTATTTAATAAAATATGCATATTGGCGTGATACTGTGTAAAGCATTATTAAAAGCTTATTTGTGTGAAGTTTCCACTATCATTTTTAAATAATGCAAAGAACGTCACATGATCATATCGAGAATTCAGTTACCTTTCTAGATGAGGAGGAAGTTGTTAACGCTGTGTCACTTCCTTCTGTCTCTACACTACCACCTCTATGTATTTAGGTCCATACTGTTGACCTGTTGTATATTGCTTTTGTAGCTTAAACACCATCCACCCTGCCTTATATCTAATGAATGTTATTGGAAAATATTCTTGTTAATCAATCAAATAAAGTGTTCCTGTGGGATAATATCATACTGGTTCTCGTACAGGGGAGATAATTTACCATCAGTGGAAACAAGTTACCCTATTTCACCTTTATTTTTTCAAGATTGATTGAAATACCGATCAATTATGAACAGTCACAAAAACAAATGTTTATCTTTCGCTTGATTAGCTAATATTGATAGACTTGTAATAAGAATGGTCAACGAAAATTCAATTAGGTATATGAAGCAACTCATCAAACATCTATTAAAGTCTTTGATGACTTACGAAAAAAACAATACAATGCATGTGACAGTGCTTTTGAAATCACAGCTTCCCTTTAAAAGACAGTCTTAAACACGCATTTTAAGTTTAATAATTTGAAGTTTTACAAGAACAAGGAAATTCACATTTTTGGTTGAAGAAATTGCCTAGTTTCGTTTTAAATTACTCACAGTTCTATGTATGTTTTGAGACGTCACCTGCGAAAGATATCCTTATTTTGGAGATGTACAAAACAACTGGTTAGAACGTCGGAAGTCTGTTTCGGGGGAACTGACTGGTTACCAAGAACATTGAACAAAAACTTATTTCTAAACGGAAGTGCAATAATAGTTGATTCTTAGTATGGTATGCAAATATTTTAAAAATCGGTTAATCAGCGTTTCCGGTCTATGAGCGAGGGTCCCTTGAAGGAAATATTCGTCCTCTCATATATACTTGATTCATTTAAAATGCTGAAATCAGACTGTACAAATTGAAGATCGAAATATATTACAATGTAACCTAAAAACAACGGCATATCACTGAAAATTCTAAAATCAAAATCAACGAAATGCTTGGTCTACCTCCAATATCATCACATTACATCTCATTTAAACAAACGCTAGTCTAATCAAACATGTAGTTCCGGTTGAAAGCCTCGACTCTGTGTAACTTATCGGAGTCAAATCACATCATAATTACAAAGCAAATGAAATTAATATTTAAAAGTAGGTCAAATTTTATGTTTTTCACAATTGTTTTGTTATTAAAAATGAAACAGATATAGAGATAAAGAGAAGACATGCTCACCTTTATGCACTTTTTGGTATTGCGATATATTAAGAGCTCTATAAAACCATTCCACGAGAAAAAATCTGCCATGTACGAAATATATTCTTTACATATATCAAAATATGACCCCTTGAAAACCTCAAAGTCAACACACCGTCCGAAACAAAAGACACCAACTAATCGATAGGCAGACCGGACAAAATTTATCTAACTGATTGCTTGTTGTCACGAACTCGCTTTATGCATCTTTTCTACAGTGAAATACTTTTTGTTATGGTTTTGAACAAAAGGTTTAAATACAAAAATCCCAAATTGAAAACTTCATGTGTGAGTAACTTAAAATTGTTTCCTAATTATCTTTAATTGTGATTTTTCGTCACATGGTTGAATGTTTCTAATGGGATAGTCCTTAAAAACGAGAACATTCTATATAAAGGTAATCGGATAACCGGAATAGCATTACCACAAAAGAATTTTCCAGAATGCATTTTAACTATGATAGATTTTAAAGTCTATGTAAAGTATGTCACTCTGCATTACAGATAGTATTCGTAGTGCCCAAGACGAACTCCTTTATAATAGTTTTTTGTTGGTTGATCATGTGGATGCATAAATACATCGATATGGGAGTAAACGTGTTCGTCAATGATTTTTCTTCATGCGATGACCGAGCTCAAACGGATTTAAACATGTAATATCTGATAACAAAAGACAATAAAACCTTCATGAGCAAATAAAACGATAGGAAAATATATTTATAACACTATCAATATGTTACTGAAGTTTGTTTATGGTACTCGACTGGTTTCCACAGTATTTCAGTGTACTTTGGTATGTTAACAGATGATATATAACCACAAACCACTCTAAATTTACCAGGAAGATAGTTAAATCGATGAGACTATAGTTACATACCTGTAGGGAAAGGAACAACTCTTTTATATACATGTTCGCTTGAACAGAATAATTGGAATAATTAAATTTTTCGACATTAGAAAAGTGTGTCGACTGCAAAAATTGACTTATTTTCAATATATGTTGGGGTATTATTCGCATGGTACCTGTATTAATAGCCTGTTTATAGTAAATCGGGTCTACATTTTTGCCAACCTTAAATGACTGTTCGCCACATACGCCCCACACTGGTTCGCCCCTTATACTGATGATAATGTTACAAAATACAGCTCGGCTGTCACTGAACCCTACCCAACATCATTTAGTATGAATATTAAAATTGGAGATGTTGCATTATTGTCCACGAGACAGCCATCCACCAAATGACAGCTGAAAATAGCAAGGAAGAAAACGGAAAGACGCAAATTTATATTTTACAATGTGGCAAAAATATACGTTGAATTCTAAGAAATTTAAGTAGTATTTCAACAAAGTGTCAGGTCTTCTGGCAAAGGAGCAAACACATCTTCATTTAAAAATATATAGAATTTAAAAAATTCGAAAAAAGTCTATGTACATGATTATTAATCTATATAAATTTCAGCAGATTTTTCAAAGAGTTACTAGAAAATAAAGTTTGCATTAGGTCAACTCGTCCAAAGGAATAAAAATAAAAGAACCACAAGCAGTATAGATGTTTTGAACGAAAAGAAACAAGAAAAAATTGAAAAATAACTAATGTTTAACCTGAAATTCTGTGACCTAACATGAAGAACATATGTTTTTTACTGCTAACGTGTCATTTGTCAAGTTTTTATGTTCATTAGTATAGTAGAAATCCTGCTTAGATATTCTGACATTGCCTCAGTTTTTAACCTTCTGCGCAGGCAGTTCTCAAACCTTATTTTAAATGAAATTGCAACATACACGTCACAACAGCGAACAAATGGTCCGAGCTGCCAAGAAGGGAGATAATTCTGACATTCATCATACATTGAAGAATCCGGATACAAAAAGATTTGTTTGATGGAAATAAATTAGACTTACCGAATTAAGCCCTCTGTCCTGTCCACAGTCTCTGTCATTATGACAGATTATTTTATGGACGCGGTAGCTTATCAGCTTGTTTTCATTTTATTGTCCCTTATATCATTTTCAATATGAACGTTTTATGACTACTTCAAGAACGCCAGATAAAACAAAATTTTATTGTTTTTGACCTTTCTCATGACGTTTTATTTTTTCGAATGGGAAAATTAAATATACCAATGTCTTACATAAAATATACATTTATATCATGTGCACATGATAACTTTTCTAAATATATATTTGTAGGCAATGCTCCTGTTTTTCAACAATTGACTAGTACAAGGTCGATATATCGAAGTATTATGTATAAACTTTGTTTGTTAGCTAACAATTAACACGTAATGGATACAACTATATACTCCATATCTTAAAATCGTCAGTGATAACTTGTCACGCAATTTTTCAGATTAAATGGTACCCGATGTAATTATTACATGCAACAGAAATACGGTAGGGAACAAGTTTGTGTGGGGGAAATCAAAGGGGATTCCTAGAGGGCTAGACCTCATTTCTAGAATAAATGTTAATACCTTGGTGTGAATCGTCAACATTTTTTTTTGTCCGGAGCCCATAAAAATGCATTGTGGGGCATCATTATTGGAAGATCTCGCCCGCTCCTGATCATCATCGTCTTTTATCTGATATAATTTTGGAGAATAGTTATTAACAGTCCAAACAGATATTAAAATAATTTCGGAAACCAAAACTACTACCACGGTAATATTGCAGCAATTATTCCCGATCGCTGAGAACTTGGTCGTCAAAATCGTTGAGAATTACAAGGTAATCATATTTTGTTGTGGTCGAACACCTGTGTTTTACGTTCAGTCGTTTACATCATTAATGATTAAAGAAAATAGAGGTACTTTTTGTTTATGAAATAAACATTTTTGTATCAAGAAAACGATAGCCAGGCACTTCATGTCCAGAAGTGTATATTTAAAAGTTTGTTCTGGGTAATATCGAGTTTGTTTCAATTTCAGATTCCATCTGCTTTGATTTATATACAATCTTTACAAAATAAACAATCACTTACCACGTGTTAAACACTCGGGTATCCCCGCAACTGTACCACATGTTACAGCTATAATCCATTCGATATACAAATTGAATGATTTTCACAGCAAATAAAAAAAAAAACCACAGAAAAGACATTCAAATTTTCAAACACAGATTTTCGTTATTTCGTAATTTCGTTTCCTGTCGGTAACTTTGTAATATTCGCTATCACGTGACTGCAGCGCATCCAATTAATTTGCGTGCATCGTGTGCATCTCCAATTTTTCGAACACCAAATAATACTCATAAAACCATAACCTTCATTGAATTTAACATGGTAGTCTCCGTATTTACAAACGGCATTAAAATTCCTCTCTAATTTTATTAGTTTTCAAGGCGATGATAAAATTCATTGGAGCTTATAAAATGAATTTTTAATTGTCACGGCTAAAACAAAACAATCAAAACGAACTGAATACAAAACACGTTATCCTGAGGGAAAGAAAAGCGGTTTCAATGTGTAGTCACGGTATTTCACAGAGGAAGTGAATGTTTATGAGGATAGAATACCCGAAATAAATTACAGAATTATCCTTCAGGCCAAAGCAATAAATATGTAGCCATGCAACATGTTGCGATTTTACGATTTCCTTAAATGTTTTTAGTTTTGTTTATTACATGCATGGTAAAAGATTTATATTTTGTGTTTGACATGAAATACCGTGTAAATCATAAGAAGGAACATGTATATTTTATTTACGATTCACAAAGTATAATAAGTTTGATAGTTGAAATAATTTAAGACAACACAGAAATTGCTAGTGACATACATTGTTGTTTGAAAAGAAGAATTCACTATACGCAGTACTTCATTAAAGACATTTTTAATTATACAGGGCATAAATATTTCGTGGTTGAAAATAAATCTTCTGACATAAATAGCATCTCAATTTTTATTTTTGTTGAAGAGGTTTATTATTTATTTAATTATAATGAGTAACCCGAAATCCATTCTTTTTCAGTGATAGGATTAAATCCAGACTTGCTGCATAATGCGTCAGTAGCGAACAATCGTGCCACATCTCCTATTTTTATACGTAAAGATGTGGATAAATTTCGAATTATCAACAAAAAGGATAGGGGGCAGCACTGAAAACCTTAATAAAAACCGCTCATCGGGTATAGTAAGCATAAAGTATTGACTGGCTGACTGGCAGATTTCTTGACACTTAGTGCAACGCAACACTGGCAATCCCAAGGAATCCCTTTACAATCAATGGGAAGACTGCCAACCAAGTACAGAAAGTGTCAGTGTGGACAAACAATCAATGCTAAATACATTAATCCTGATGTAATACTCTTCAAGACAGAGACATAAAAAGAAATCGTAGATACCAATGGGGCAGACAGGACAGAAATCGTTACATCAGAAGACAGACAAGACCATGACCAACAAAAAAGAAGAAACGAAGGACAAACACATAGTACACTCAACACTACAATGAAATCTAAAACTAGAGTAACATGAACCCTAAATAAACTAGGGTGAGTTCATGTGTTCATAATTCAACTTGGTATCAACTCTTTATTTTTTGTAGTGCAGGAACGGTTTGATATACCTATGCAAAACGAGCAATAATTTTAAAAACCTTAACTCAGTTAAGTTGGGGTTTATTGGGACTTCTAAATCTAAAAAAAACTTAATTTATACCTACCTTATTGTGTACACAAAGCCTTGGTATTGTTTGTTATGTACTCGATCTCTCTGCAATTTTCAACAACATTCGTATCGTAACAGCCAGTTTTAGTGGTGGAGGAAGCGAAGCGCCCGATGAGATACACATTGTGATTCACAAGGTTTTTAAACATGCAAGTTTCAATACAAATACGATTTTCAAAAAGTGCACGGATACATGCACTTTCTTTGCCATCCGTGTACATGCGTGTATTTTCGATTTCGTTCGAAGACTACTAGTATATAAATATAACATCTTTTCAAGATTTAAGTTATGCATACAGGCGATAAACATGAACGTCATGGAAATATCTGCTTTATTATATGTCCATGTTCTCGAGCTCAATTATTACACCTTTACTTTTATTGCTTAGGAGTTAATGATTGATTTATAATCGGTTTATCATTATTATCAATATTAATAATTGATATATTACTATTTAGAATTTAACATTTAGCACAAATGTCTATCACTAGAACCCACTCAGTCATGATAATAGCCTACAGTCAGAACCGGTGTTGCCTCAGCCGAAACCCACAGGAAGCTCTAGGGATAGTGCTGTCTCTACATGACACGTAGGTCAGCTGCCACTACTCTACCCTACCTGTCAGCCCCAGGAATATTGAACATGTTTAAAAACTACTGCATGTGGTAAACTGTTCAAATGCGGTATGTAGTTTAAAGTAGCACTTGAACGATTTGAAGAACGTACAACGTAACATTACAACTCGAAAAGATTTAGAAGACCCAATAAACCCCCGAACAAACCCAAATATGATGTGTTGGCATTTAAAATTTATTCCACCTTCCATACACAAATGACTATGACTGTTTTTATAGCTCTCTCAGTAAATACTCGACGTATTCCACTTGACACGTTTTCAGTGATATGAAAATTTCCATAAGATATCAGTATTTATAGGTAATCTAAGGTGAATCCAGGATATGGACATCGTGACTTATAGAAACATTATATTCTGTAAATGTAGAATATCTAAATACTTCCAGGATTTTGATTGGTTAATCAAGCCGTGGATATCAGACCGTATTCCCTGGATAAGGATGGGGATATTAAAACAGTTTCAAAATGGCGTCTATTTATCACTCCACATATTTTTTTTAACAAAAAACTATAATAATTAAAAAAAAATAATTAAGAAAAAGTATTACGTTACTTTACGTAATCTTTAATTTCCGTCTCGATTTTGTTTTTATACTAA
>JARWCS010165069.1:0-14304 GCA_034783895.1 Geukensia demissa | reverse complement strand
ATTCTACTGTCACTTGGTGGGTGGCTGTCTCATTGACAATCATGCCACATCTCCTAATTTTATATTTAAGTCTAGCTTGATTATGGTGTTCAAATTCATCGGACGCACACTTCCTGTTTGCAGTGGAAGGTGGAGTATCGGGTATCAATAATAAGCATTGGCTTACAGGTATCTTGTAGGTTTTCACAAAGGAGAAAATTCACAAAAGAGAAAAAAAGACATTCCCATGACAAATATAATGCCTTAAAATAAACTGGATTAATAGGGACTAAAACAAGATGATATGACTTACAGTGAAACCTGTCTAAACCGAACACTGAGAAAACTGAAAACCTGCCTCAACCAGACTGATTCTTAAGTCCCTTTATACAAGATTTTATTTGTTTTTAATCTTCCTAAACCAAACACCTGTCTAAACAAAACATTTCTTCAAGTTCAAAAGTGTTTCACTGTACCTTTATCCTAAAGAACCATGATTTCACCAGAGACACAAGTTACATTTGATGTTGCTGTATTTTAACCTGCCAGTATACAAGTCATTCTCTGTGGGAAATAAGTGGATAATTGTATAAAACAATGGGCAATGTTTTTAGTCTAACAGCCTTAAGATGAATTCCTCGGTTGTTTTTACCAAGACAAAACAAATTATGTTAAAACTAGAATTATTTGTTTTTTATAATGGGTTGTCTTATTAGTTCAAATACAGTTAAGATATAATGCAGAATATTTTTGAAAAGTAGGTACTAAACAGTACTTATACATTTAGCTCTTTAAAGCTTTTAACCATTATCAATTGTGATTCAGTACAATTTCTTGAAAGTACACACATGACAAAACAAATACTATTATTGAATAGGATTTGTGATATAAATTGTTTAAGTCATTTTGGTTTTCGCAGTTTACTGGTAAAAAATGAGTCACTGAAATTATTTTTTATGCCCCCACCAAGATTTCTGGACTTGTGTATAATGGATTGATTTGATATTTGGTCTGAAGCATAATCAGTATAGAAAAAGGAGTTGTGATATGATTGTTCACGAGACAGCCATGCAGAACGTGTAAATCACAAACTTCTACAGGTTGGCGAAAGGTCTCCAATAATGGATACATGTTCACACTCTACGTAAAAATGTAGAAAGCCCTAAAAATAAAATGTGATGATATTGAAACGCAAAAACCATCGGCCAAATAAGTAAGCATTGAAAACACGTAAACAGTGTGATCTGTACAGTATTTTCCATACTCGGGTCCGTAATATATTTACTTCTTATTGGTGGTAATCGGGTCCTTAGTCCGTTAGATGTCTACTTATTGGTGGGACAGGAGCATTTGTGTTCCTTGGACACATTTTCTCTATGATTTGCAAAAAATCAAATCGCTGACAAAGAATATAGAAAAAGAACATGTGGTATGAAGAAGTGACTTATGAAAATATGTTATAAAATGAAGGACAGGCAAAAAGGCTGAAGTAAATGCATATTTTAGTGAAATATTCATTAATATGGTACAGATGACCAGTAATAAAATATCAAAGTCTCATTCTATAACTCTGACCAATGGATAATATCCACCGATGACTCTTGTTTTGTATTGGTACTGCATTATCAGATCTTTTTGCTATGTGACGTCAAAATCTATTAGCAGATGCATGTTTAAGAACAGTAGACATCACAAATCAAAAACCAATTGTTTGAAACCAAGTGGGAGGGATCCAGTGGGCATAATACATTTTCATCTAAAAATTATTTAATTATCCTGAGCTTTAGATTCTGCTTTTGACTGACCATGATTTTTTATTCTCCTGCCTTTAAGCTGCGGGGACATTTATCTTTACCCTTGTCCATCTGTCTGTATGTCTGTCAAATTTCAAAGATTTCTCAGTTTGTGTATGTTCAAATGATTTAATATTTAGTCTTAAGCATTATCAGGGCAAGTTGTACAGTGTCTCCCCTTGTCTGGTCTGTCGTTTGTCTACTTCCTGTTTGCTGAGACATTGATTGAAATTCTGTGCTGCAAAATTTTCATCAGAGTTTTCTCAGCTTGCATATGTTGGATTATTTTGATTTTTGGTCTAAAGCTTTATCACAATTCTACTTCCTGTTTGCCGGGGCGGGGTCATCTGTGTCCATGTTATCCTAGTTTTGGATTTAAGTACCGGTACGTGAATTTTCTTCAAAATGGATGTTTAATTTCCCCACATGACAAGTCCATGGGGGAAAAGCAGGTTAGAACTATAGTCCACATGGACGTATAATTAAAAAACTTAAGTGATTGTTCAATTTTGTCAAAGCAAAGGTCAGAATTTGACCTTCAGTTCGTTATCAGCAACATATCAATTAAATAACCACAATGCAGATTTCATTTTATTAAAATCAGATTGGGAAACATAACAATTGTCATTATAGATATCAGATAAAAAGTAACAGAAACATTTAAATTAAAGTTACAATACAATAAGGTTCTTGCATAATGAATTAACAGTTGTATTTTGCTTATTGTGAAAAGCTTCTTTTATTTAGAGCTGCTTTGAAAGATTAAAATTTTCTTTCTCAGTTTCTGGTACATGTAATACAATTGGAATTTTACGCAATGTGCATACTTTAATAACTCACTACAAATCTTCATCTAGTACCAAAATTCAATCTCCCATTTACTACAACAAAAGTTATCCTGCAGAAATAAACCTGAATATAGTTGGCAGTGCCATACCATAATGGGACCACAACTGTTGTGGTCATAAAAAAATAAAAATAAAAATAAAGACCATCAAAGATTTTGCTCATATATGTTTTCTTTTGTGTAAGTTTTTTTATTGAAAGCTTTGACAAAGTTTTAGAAGGATAACTTTGTTCAAGTTAATTTGCCTTTATTTTCCAACAGAAGCCAGTTGATATCTACTATAGCCCTTTTCGAAAACCCATTTCCGGAAGACCGTGGTTCCTTCTAAAATTAAAATTTACCATTCTGGTTCTCGGCTTCCGGGTAGTGTGGTATAAAGTTTCCATAGAAATCACCGTTAAAACGTGCATCAATTTTTGTTGAGGACAAATAGTTAAAGCTTTCATTTCTAGTTTTTATAAATTTATATGTGGAGCGTAAATACCTTAACTACTTCTGGCAGTCGTAGAAAGCAAATGCTTTAAGATAAAGTTAAGGGGAAAGTCGGGTTTTTCTCCTTGCTCATTCTTACGTCGATGTGATGTACTACGCACAAAGGGGAACAACTCTTACCGAATCTTATTTTTAAACCAAACTCGGACTTCCGGAAATATGTTTTCGAAAAGGACTATATCCCTTGTTTTCGGTGTCGATGTTCATATATTCTGTAAATAGTATACAGTTAAAGACCGGTAGTAAGTGAAAAGCCACTTTATTGTCCCCGATATAGAAACTATTTCCCGACGCGAAGCGGAGCAGAAAGGAACTTTTTTTACTATCAAATATGTGATAATTCATAATAATAATTAATGTTTATAAGTAGGTGCAAAAATCAATTTCCGAATGCGATCTTTCATATTGTGGCCTGGAGAATTACCGACAGGTTTAACACTAGTAATTTTATAATATTAAAAATACACAATTGACTGTTATTTAAAAAATTCTAAGTTAGGAAATGGAAAAAAATAAAACTTTTGAGACAATTGATGATGGAAAATACTGAAAATCTGAGGTTTGTGCATAATGTCACAACCTATCTAATAATGGTATATTTCTTCCACAGTTTCGTGTTAAGGCTGCACTTATTATTCAAATGTATTGGGTGTAAATAGATTTCAGATAATTTCTAAGCTTTGGTCAAACATTTTTCCGACTTCGAACATTTAGTCACAGCCATAAGAATAGAAAATAGTCCTGACGTGTATTCTAAGTAAAACAAAGGGAACAACTTCTTTCTTCCAAATCCTTTTCCTCTATATAAATATTTTTCATGCAATTTGCACAAAATTTGACATGTTATAACATTCGTACAGATTTACTCACAAACGATGCTTAAACAACTTTTATGTTTTCAGTTAAGTTCGAAATTCTGAAGAAAACTTGTTCCCTGCTCGTGTTTTAAATTTTGTAACGTAAATAAAACTATTTATAGTGTTTTTCTTTTTCCTTATTGAAATATTCGTACTTTAATGACTTAAATGATACCAGAAACATAGTAAAATAAAAAAATGCCTATTATATGATTTTTTTTTTATTTTTCAGGTATACTTCCCGCTTTTCTAACGAAGCATAAAGGCATTTGACGTCCAACCAATACCTGTCATTTTTTAAAAAATAAATGACATTTTATAAAATAAACACATAATTTACCTATATTGCTGCAATTCAACAATTAAAACATAAAATCATATTGATAATTGTTCGATAAATACAATTTGCCAATAAATCATCATGTTATCGATAATTAATTGTAATTGCACCATTAACCTGCATTTAAGCGTTATAATTGTCAGTTATACATTTCATTAACGAAACCTTTTGACGTCTTACAGTTATGTCAGTTGTTTCTAAGTAACAGATTTTACCCTTTAAAAATAATTATGTGGTTTTTCAATTGTTAAGATAACTGTTTACCTGACATGTGAAGAAGAGTTATTACCTGTCTAATTTACCTGTAACAGGTAAGGGTTGCTTCAGGTACGCTGCATTTTCATCATTTCTATTGGAAGCGACATATAGGTAAGAATTGCACTTTTTTTCTATTATTACTTTTTCAATCTATTTTTAAACAATATCAAAAAAGTAAAAAAATGGGTAAAAATAGTTTCTATACATATGAAAAAAGATGTTTTATTTTGTTTTTAATTTCTTAAACTTCGTTTTTCATTTTTATAACTTTTGATATTCGCATTTAATGACATAAAATACTGTTGTATTATGTAAGTTTTATCAAAAACATGTTTAATGGATGTCAAATATCAAAAGCGAAATGTTTCCTTTATGGAACATGAATGTAGCCAGAATAAAATTGTTCAGCATGTGAAATCACCACTATTTATAGCAAAATCGGAAATGTCTTAGTTTTTCTTGTCATTCAAATGCAAATTAGTTTTTGCCTTTTGCTCTTATTGTGCTAAGAGGACATTTAATTATTTTTTTTTAAATTCCATATATATGGACTTTAGAATAATAATATCATAGAGAGTCTTTCATTTATGCTATCTTTTGTTGGAAGTTGGTATTAGTTAAAACCTGGTATTTCCGGTTCACATTTCAATTAATAAGAATTCAATTCTACGATTTTTTATTATCTTATTGCTTGCAAATGAATTATCGTTGCAAAGTAGTGCAACGTTTCCAGATATAAGATATAAGATAATAAGTAAGCCTCCATTTGATTTTTAGGGGTATGTAGTAACTTTGAAACCTCCCTTTTTCACAGTTTGATCCTGCTTAGATTTTGTCACATCAAATCGGTGTTGTTGTTTTTTTCTTTACAAATTTGCTTCTGTAAATTCACCATATTAAGACTTTGGTAAACCTGCATTTTAAACTTGCTTTTTTCAGCAAAATTTATATCCAGCGTTTTCATTTCAAATTCATTCATGCCTCGAATAAAGAACAAATGGTTGCTTCCCAAAGCATTCGGAAAAAAAAACACTGCATGGTTTAACATTCTTGCACTATGCATCTAAACAACTTTACAACAAATTTATCAATTTTAAAAATACTGAATTTGGCTTCCTACTTTTTGCTAGCGGTTATGAGGCAGAAACCACAAACAGGTGACGATGTTTAATCTACGTAAACACTACAAATGTATTTTATCATGTTGTAATTATACGTCGTATTCTAGCATGTCTGCTGACTATTTCCCATTCTCGGCTTAAGACATTATTAGGTCTCAATATAGATATAGATTCGTATTTTTTTCTTTAACTTGATGAGATAAATCTTTATTTTCGGAGGTCTTTTATTTATATGTGTAAATATCACAGTACCAAAATCTGATAATTTTTCGAAATATAACCTCAAATTATATACAATGAATGGTATTAAATAATTATGTTACTAAATTACGACTATTATCACTTTAATCAATCGGAATACTGGTAATTTGTCTGGGAGCAATGCCATTTTATATGCATAATCAATTATATTACGCACATAATATGAAAAATATTCGATGTTATTGAATTTTTCGTATTAAACTCAAAAATGTATTTGGTCCCGAGTGTACCTGATGACGGTTAATCCAGAGAAGCGTAATAAAGGCATTTTCATGCGTTGTTTTTCCATTTTGTTTACAATCTGTTTGATAAAAGAAAGAAATGTAAGGCACAATTTTTAGACCTTGTTTCGTGCGCCCAGAAAATATAGTAAACTAAAGACAACATCCTAACGAGAAATTATGCAGTAGATGTGAATTATTTCTTTCCGGCATATATTCCATATTTTTTCTTTTAAACATGCAGATATACAAGTCCACACCAGTACTAGTCCTGTTGAATAATGTCTGAATTTGGTCTCTAGTGGTTTCACCTTTTCCGATTTTCGTTTATTTTTAGTTATTATAACACGCTTAAATTTGATATATAAAAATAGGACATGTGGCATGATTGTCCATGAGACAGCTACCCTCCAAATGACAGTAGAATTTAAACTTGTTATTATGCTTTTAAATGTATTTCTGTTACTTGGTTCTTAAAGCAGAAAAAATGATCTTAACTTCACTGTTTCATGCAGAGAACATACTTTCAGGCAGTTATTCCGATTTTAACAAATAGATAATCAACTTATTTAAGACATTTGCAAAAAAAAAAGAAAAAAATATTATCTCCATAAGGCGAACAAACATCGTTCCATTGTTCGTTTTAAGATAGATTTCTATGCAAATAACATGTTGATGAACTACACCAGGAAATCGTTCACTCAAGTCTGTCAAATACACAATGAAATACTGCAACTCCATCCTGTTATGCAACTCTTCGTAGGAATCAGACCACCACGATTTTTTTAGAATTTCTAATGTTGTTAACAATTCAGTATACAACTGCATGTGTAAGTCTCAATGGATTCCTTGAACAGTTTAATGCAGCTGCACCTAAATCATGTGACGGGTTCCATCACAGCAATTCTCTTTAAAGGTACATTGTATCAAATATTCTGGATTTTTATAGCATTCAGAAAGGTTTATATCACTCGTTCTATTTTTACCCTATAATGGAAAGCTTCAGAAACAAATTCAACAGTGGGTTGTTTGGAAAAGTAAAATTCTTGTAGGTTAATTAAATATTATTCAAGAAATAAGATGTCGAAAAATTGACCACATGGTGTTATATAGCATCGTTTGGCGTGCTAATATGTGTAGCTAAAAGAAGATTGGCATGGGTGTCGTTTTTTTAATAGTCATTTCTTCGTTCACCATTTTTTTCAATAGGTCTATTGTCGTGTTTTATGAATAGTTTGACAATTTTGTATTTTGAGTGTCTTTTACACAGCTTCCGTTATAGTATGGATTCCGGTTCATTATTGAAGACCATAATGGGATCTGTTTAATTTCGACTGTCATTTAGTGGATGACTCTCTCGAGGACAATTATCCCACATCTCCTAGTTTTATATGGTTGTCCAAGACACAGTAGCCATCCACCAAATAACAGTTGAATTTACTCTTCTACAAGTCCTATAGAATAATTTTCACATCATGACTTGATTTAGTTAAGCTTCCTTTTTGTGACAAATTGGGGAACATGCAAGCTAAAACCGCAAGACATGCAATTTTCTTTCGAAACAAGGTTACCGTTGGTTTTCAGACCTGAAATATGAATCTGAATATATGATTGATGATTATATTGCATCATTGTAAATGTATGTTAAACCGCAAATCTATATGATCTTATTAAAATGTGAAGAACACCAACATGCATATGACGTAAGAGAAATTTTGTTTCAGTATTTTACTAAAATTTGATCAGTGTTTATAAATAACTACAAGTTGAAAAAAACTTAAAATGATTGATTGATTGATTGATGTTTAACGCCACGTCGGCAGTATTTCAGCCATATCGTGGCGATGAAAAGGTAGTTTAGGAAAACAAATAATGAGAGGTGGAATTAGAGCTCGCTGTAATCTGGCTTTACCGCGACTTTCAGAACCAAGGACAACAACGAAAGCCCTGGTCACTCGCAATTTTCATCATTGTAAAATAAAAAAAAGGTATTTGTACTTATACACCCGATATCCTGTCTTCTCTTGCTTTTGAAGGTAGTCTTATTGATAGATTGTGCTACTTCGCATATTCTGATGACCAATATAAAAATAGGAGATGTGGCATGATTTATTGTCCATGAGACAGTCATCAAGTTTTGTTTTGTGGTTGCGTGTATATATGAATAATGGCAGTGGATTTCTTTTATTAGTACGAGACTTATTTATTTTTGACTTAGATAATAGATTAGGGGGTTTTTAACTTTTAATATGTTTACCATTCTCCTGCGTTTGGATGCTGACATCATTTCTAAAATTAATATCGGAAGGAAATGACTCACCTTTTGAAAAGAAGGGGATTAAACCATTTCTCTAAAAATTTTAATTTCTAAATTTGGCAACTTAGTCGATTCTGATATTTAAAGAATATAAAATCGCTTACACGACATTAAATGTGATTGTGACACTTTTGGGGAGTTAAAACTTCTATCTATTTTTCGTTGAAAAGAGAAGGGTTGTATCCAACAGGTAGCTATGATTATTAATTAACAAATTCAGCTTAAAACATACATGTATAAATGCGCAGTATCTTATCAACAACTATGAGAAAAATGGAGCAGAAGAAGGGGTTTTTAATAACTTTTTGAATGTGCAATGATCTCTGATTATAAATACACGAAGTGGTGCTTTCTAACATAATCTTTCACATTGGCAGCTAGCGAAAAAAAAAAAAATTAGCCGAACTATTTACCTTAGGCTTTTATTTTAATTATCTGTGGATGTAATTTTACGCGCTCTTTGCATTTCTGCAAGTGACTTTATATCAATTTCGACAATTAGGTTTATGATTGGAGGAAGCATTTTACATTTCATTTTTTTAAACAATTTGTTTTTTTTTTTAATTTTTGTAGATCTTAATTGCATCTCGGATAATCATATTTCAGTATCTCTTTTGCTAGCCCTTAGGGTTGTCTTTGTTTTCATATATACCCTTGGTCAATGGAATATTGACATTTTCTGAGTCAAAAATTCAGCTATGAGCCTGAATGCCAAAATCTTTGCGCAAATCTCATTTTTTTACTTCAAGGTACAATAGTGTCCGATTTAAGATTTTTGTACGATTGCTAGTTTTATGAGTTCTGAAACCCACATTTTTGTAAAAAATGCTATTTTTGTTTGCGGATAGAAACCTCTCAAATGTTTTATTTCATCCAATTTTATTATTTAAATATCCTCTAGTATCATCCGGCAAGCATTATCTGCAATTTTATTATAAGAATTTTGCTTGACAAAGTTTATTTCTAATGTAAGGTCGAAAATAAAAATATTCTATATTTATGAGCAAAAGTATACTAAGTACGGTGTGGATTCATGAGTTCATACTATTTCGTTTACAAAAAGGAACAAAACACTTGACATTTGTACTCAATATTATTAATGTATGTTTCATTTTTATGCAATTTTTTCCTTAGATTAATTTTCCCAGCCCTAACCAAAGTCGACCCCATTTATGGCTGATATTGTTTGAAACTTGTTCTCGTAATGAAAATGCATGAATTATTTGCCGCTGGACGTTAATAAAGAAACACCAATCAACCATTCAACCTTAGATTCATTTTTAATCAATATTTTTGAATTAAATTGTAAGTTTTCATTATTGCAAATCAGCAATATTTAAAAAAAGGTGAACGATTCGTCTTCTTGTTTCCGGTTTATTCAGCTAGGTCAAATTGTAGCTACCTAAATGTAATTTGAATCTACAGAAAAACTAATTTACCTCAAAGCAGAAAAAGCTTTTTATTTTCTGTGTTCAGTTTAAAATGTTCATTGAAATTAAAAAAGAACATAAAATTTAATAAGCTAATTGTCGTGCATAACAAAACATCAATGAAAAATGAATTTGTCTTTCATAATCTGTCTTGACAATTTGTTTAAGAAAATATAGCATTAAATAAACTAATTTGATATTCATATTTTGTCTTGCCTAATTTAACACTAGATAAATGAAATAATTTTTCCTTAAAAGTCGCTGACAATAGACAAAAAGATAAAAAAGAACATCATATCTAAAAAACCGCAACACAGAACTAGATCACATTTTTAGCTTATATCTGTTAAATTTTCCATGATTGATAGAGTCTACGCACTGTATTTAGTAAACTAGTAAAAAATAGCGGATAAAAATTTTATAAAAAAATCATCAATTTGTAAACCCACGGTGAATGATAGGATGCGCCGTTTATGTTCTAAATTTAGTAGCTCTTTGACGTGTTGAAAATTATATGTATGTATGTCGGGAAATTTTGGGGGTTTTATGGATGGCGTCGTTGTGGTCATTGTTCAATGTTTTTGTCTGTTTTAATTAATAACGTGTTTTATTTTCAATTGATCTCGCCGTTGTCATGCCCATGGGTTTAGATTTTTAACAGAATTCTTGGTTTGCACTTGTTTCCTGCTTTTGGAAAATGTAAATATAAATATAAACCCTGTTTGCATGTCCAGATAACCATAATATTCTAGATGTAGTAAATAAAAAGTAGAAAAGTAAACGTTGAAATAAAACTTTTCTCGGAATTAATAACTAAGTACGGAATGGTGATCTATATTGAATAAGGTAAGCTTCTATGTACCAGGTGCTGCATCCGTCATGAAGTCGGTTATGCCACTGTTTCGAGTTACCGTGCATTTCAGTCACATTGCAAGGATCGTTACACGAGACAGGCATAAACGGCTCTTACCTTCTGCTCGCCTCGAACGTGGTAGGTCGTTGGTTCTATCTTCAACAAAAGATTTCAATTTGGTATATACTGTTTCTTTTTGAAGCACGCGGCATTTATAGGTAAGCGCACGGAGTCCGGCAACCGGATTGTAAGACGGAAATGGCCGATGATGTTCGATATCTTGTGAGCTAGAACGTTAAAATCCGACTCATCGTGTTAGTCTTATATAAGCGGGATTCGGGTTTGTCTGTTCATTTCTCATCTTCGGCCTCTATGAGCATGGAACGAAAATCATAATCGGAGGTACGACTTTTAACGCATTTAAACAGTTTGGTTGAATGTAGGACAACTTTTAACGATGTGGTTACTCTGATTTATCTATAGGAATAATACAATTAATAAACATTTTTAATGCATTGCTCAGCCATTTTGAAAAGAAATATATTTGCAAGGTCATGGAAACAGCTCTATCATTGTACTTGACCTTTATTTATTATGGCTTCCGGCTTAATTCTAGCTTTGTTAAATATGCAGCCTACAACTAGGACATTAAACATATAAAGATTTCCTGTATTAAATTCAACGTAATGGATACAGAGCCTGAGAGGAACAAAATTATTTTCCGGAACCATAAAAGATAGTTATTAACACAATAATGTTTTGGTAGTAAGCATTTGGTCGGTGTTTTGCATAAACCTGGAAGACACAAAAGGCTGGAAAACCACGCAAGATTCGAAAAATTGAGTCTCTGGCTTAGATCTTGTCAATTGGAAAAACTAATGCCTGGTACGCAATGAAGTTAAAATTGAATGTTGTTTGAACTACAGCTACAAGTATTACATGCTCACTCAAAGCTACGAAATCATATTAATGCGAAAGGAACGTATGAAACCTGCGTTGAAATAGACAGACACGCGGATGCGAGTTTTTACCAGTGCCTTACAGGAAGACATGTCACTTGAATACCCGGACACACCCCATAACCTTATTCTGAAGGTATTGTTTTTGCTCTTACTTTCAAATGGGGAGTGCTTGGCGGTGAGGCGGCAAAATATATTTTTATCGTTGCTTTGGCACGTGTAGAGATCGAACCTAGGATCTCCTGTATTCGAGGCGAATACGCTACCACTTGACGATGAATAATTGTTAACTGTTGAAGATTTGTTTCTACATGTACTTTCTAATTCACAGTTTATAAATGTATGAAGCCGCTCTTACATGATATAGATTTTAAAAAATATACTAGAGCAAATATCATCTTTAAAGCAATAAGTTGACATTCTGTGTGTTCCAACATGTTCACAACTGGTCCTAATGATTATTACATTATTTTATTAAACACTGTCAACAATAAAAAAAAATCGATAAAAACATCACAGATGACAACACACAAAATAATAAAAATACCACAAAACTCATAACAAACATGATTTTTTAATAGCATTTTTACTTAGAAAGTAATAAAATGCATAGTATCAACAGATAACAATAAATATGAAATCGTGGTTGCTGAATACATTGTCTATACCTTTAAACAGGTAATCTATAAATTGGCTGAGTCGTTTGAAAACAGCTAGATAATTCTATATTAAAATCATAATATGATGATATAATTCAAAACAAATGCAAATACAAGTTTACCGATGTTGCAAATGTAAGGTGAAAATGACATTTCCGAAATGTATTTAAACAAAGTTTTGAAAATTTTTAAAATAGAGGAAAGCATTTTTAATAATCCTCAAAGTGGTGTTGTTAAAAATCATCATATCCAGTATTTCTTGAGGAAAATCTTGCAACAGCTATATATTGAACAAAGTACTGTCCTATAGATTAAAAAATTATAGATTGACTTAATGTTGCTTAACCTCCAGCGGCAAAACTTCCATGCATACTCAGAACGAGATTATATGAATGAACCATGCATTGTACTATACCGGTTCGTTGAGCTGGATATTTCAGTGCGCATGAAGAAATGCCACCGTATCCAAACACTGAATTCTGACTCTTTGACTGTCCAGTCTTTGCTCTTACTTCTGACTGATTCATGCCTATCGGGGAAGCAGCAAATATCAATATTAATGTCTTTGGTTTGACTTAGCCGTGGACGGAACCCACAACATTCCACAATAGAGGCGAATACGCTAACCATTACACCATCGAGGTGGTCGGTTAAGCATTGAAAGTTGTCGTTTTAGATATTCTAGCAATGAAAGATTGTGTGTTTATTGTGAGAGTGATATCAAAAATGAGTTTCATACCTTTTAAATTTCCACAAAATTGAACAATTGATGACAACAGAAGAAAAAAACAACATCCATAAAAATATGAAGGACACTAACAAACAAACGAAGGAACAAATGCGACTGACGTTGTTGATTGTATAACTACTTATATTTAACAAAATATAAATGAACAAAATTTGATTTGATTTTTCCGTGCTGTTTGAACACAGGCAGATCTCCTCGGTGGTGTAATGGTAAGCGTGTTCGCCTCGAGTGCGGAAGATCGTTGGTTCGATCCAAGGCCGGGTCAAACCAAAGACATTAAAATTGGTATTTGCTGCTTCTCCGATAAGCACGCAGCAAGTAGGGTAAAGAGCAAAGACTATTCAGCCCAGGGTCAGAATAATGTGTATGGGTAAAGTGGCATATCTTCCTGCGGACTGTTGCTTTCGTGTGCTAGCACGTTAAAATCCGGCTCAGTGTGTCGGTCTGATACAAAGCAGGGTTTATTCATCATCATCATTCATTAATATGTGCTCTCGTCCTGAATATGTATGGAATATTTGCAGCTGAACGTTAAGCAACATTTAAACAATCAATGAACACATTCATCAAAAGTGCATATCCTTGAGACCGACCCTTTAACTTCTTAACATCTTGTATTTACATAAATTGTGTTTGTTGTAACGTTCATGTTAATTCGCGATTTCAATGCAATTTTACTAAAAGATGATCTTATATCAATCAAAAAGGGACCGTAACATCATGTCTTAATTTAAATTTACATAACTATACTGTAACCTACAATATTTATTTTTATTGACCCTCTGTGTAAATCCGTGTTTTGAAAAAAAAACAACAACAACGTCAGATGTGACAAGATACAAATTGTAAAACACATGACGTTAAGAAACTTGTTGAATTGATTGTTTGTTTATATACAGTTCATAAGATCTTGTCATGTGACATTTGTTTGTGCGATCATCAAAATCGGGTCAGACAGAACAGAGGTTCATATTCAATTTCAAATGTTATAGGTGTAGTTTTGACATGTTTGTTCTTGTGGTTACTTGTCCCAACAGGCAAATCAAAACAAACGGGAAAAAGCAGTCAAATCCAGAACCTAGGATATCTGTCCAATCGGCAAACCTCGGGTGACTCCGCTACTCTACCTCAATCCCTCGGATGTAGTACGGGATTTGATATGTGTCTAC
>JARWCS010164958.1:0-14304 GCA_034783895.1 Geukensia demissa | reverse complement strand
GGTTTAATGCCACTTTCAACAATATTTCAGTCATATCGCGGCGGTCAGTTTTACTGGTGGAGGAAGCCAGAGTACCCAGAAAGAACCACCGACCTTGGGAAGGTAACTGACATACCTCATCATGTGCGATGCGAGTTAAACGCAACCTGTTTTTGTATGGTACAAACCCAAGCGCGCTCTCACGCCATATAAGTGATAGGCTACAGTGATCTGTACAGGTAAGTTTAAATCAACTACCTAGACCATTCAGATACCCAGGCCCCGGCTTGTAATATAAAATATTCAATGTTTGGTTACAAAGCATGAGATACCACTCTTAATTAAGGTAAATCAGTTGACTTCCCAAATTTATTTGTAAAGATATCTGACATTAAATTACATGAGATATGACTTCCATTTGATGAACATAAGTTAAGTGATCTTTATGTAATCTGTGTTCCATGTATCTCACAGTTGTTTAGACAATTCCTTTCATTGCACAAATAATTTAAAATTCAAATTAAAGTATAATAACTAGATATCTTTGTCAGTTGCACTTCCTTCATTGGAAAAAAATTTACAAAAATATAATTCTTCTTTATTTTTGGCCCAACAAAAATTTCACCAAGGAACTTATATGTTACTTAAATGCACAATAAAATTGCCTTAATTGTCACTTCTATTAAATAGCCACTTATGTTGTAACATCACCCATTCCATTCCCCATTGTCTGATATTCTATTATAAGTGTCACTCTTTTAGGAGGTCACTTGAACCAAATTGTTACTTTTCTTGATCCCAAACACAACATCTTAAGACATTCAAATCAGATGAAAAAGTTATTTGAAGATCAGACAAAATGCATCATTTTGAAACTTTGACCCAAATTATCTCAAAAAAGCTAAAATCTGTTGACATACTTCTGAAAGAACTTACTGAGAAGAACCAATGAAAAAAATCCCATCAAAATCCAATGAAAAATACAATTTTTTTATACCCCACAATGACACCAAATTACTTTCCAGTCTCTTTGACCCCTTATACATGTATCTTGAAAACAGTAAAGATAGAGAAAATCCATTGCAAACTGCTGAAAGCACTAACTGAGAGGAATCCAATGAAAAACTATGACGCATTATACGAACTCGTTGAAATGTGAAAGGTGAACAAATTATCCTTTGGGTAAGTGTGGACTCAGTATTTTGCTTGACACAATAATGTTTGGGATACAGTAAAGTTCTGGACACAGTAAAGTGCTCGACACACATAATATGACTAGATAAGTGATCATTTTGACCTGCATTATCCTTAAAACAAGTGTTATTTTTGGTTGCATTTTTCGTAAGGAATGATTTGGAAAAAACCCATAAAAATCAGATGAAAAATAAAAATATTTCAAATTATATGAAACTGAATTTTTCATAGAATGCACTTTGAAAACTATAACTAGATTTCAAAGTTCAAAATATCTGTTCGATAAATGGAGACCGTATGTTTTATACATAAATATTTGCTAAGATGCATAATCTGAGGTGCTTCGCACGTGCAGCATGATCTGAATGCATTCCATTATTATGAGAAAGTTTTACAAATGAACACTATGGAAAGTGTGGACACAGTATTATGATGGAAACAATATTGTGCTGGACACAGTAATAATATTAATATGGACACAGGAAGTTGCCTTTTTTCAGCTACTTTAACACCTTTAAACTTCCTAAACCTGCTGATTCCACATGGAATTTAGTGGACTTCGATTGACCACCTCACTATTCAGCTGGGGTTTTTAGACAAGGCTTAAAATTGAATGTTTAACTATCTGGATTGTTAAAAGTAGGTTATCAATGACAATTAAGAATCTCTATAGAAAGAACATAACCATCAAACTAAAACTGACCAAAGTACATGTATATACATAAGATCATTCAACTCCATAGAAATGGTACTATTGGGACTGAGATTGACCTCTCATTAAGTGGTACACATATAGGTCTCATTGATTTTGTAAACAGCATATTTTATTGTCTTCATAGTAGGAATAATTGTAGCATTATTATGAAGCAATTATATAGGAATTTGACCATTTATTATGTTGCTGGAGTATTCAGTCAATAATTTGCAGAATTTTGTGTAATGACAGACATTATTTTTATCTGCAAGACACATATAACTTGTAAAAATAAAAAGGCTCAACTGTGTCAGATCATGTCTTCATGAATTTGAACAGTTATCAACAGATATACTTGAAATTTTTTGTGTATTTTTGTGTTATTTCTCCTGTACCATTTTCTGTTAAAACTACACTTACTATATAAACACAATTGACGATTAGTTTAAACTGGTTAATATATTGGTCGGAATCAAGCATTTTTATACTTTCTACATAGAAAATATGCTCAGCACAACAAAAATAAGACAATATGTTTAAATCAGAAACAAAATGTTGTTTATATCTATAACAGTTTTTAAGATCTTCGGTTACATGTAGGTGCAAAAAATTATAAACAACATGTTTAATAACTGTGGGTCTCAATGGAGTGTTACTTATTTTGCACTGTTAACTTATTTGGTTGATAGTTGTTATATTTTAATATCATCACATTTTATTTTTTGAACTTTTCACAGTTTATGGTATGGTGTGGGCATGTGTCCTTTATTGGAGGCCTTAGGGTAACCTATAGAAGTTTGAGATTTACCTGGTATGGAAGGCTGTTTCATGGCTAATGATACCACATTTCCTTATTCTATATTGACAGGCATTTTTAAGTATGACAGCCAGCAAAAATTAGCTTGAATAGGAAAAGCAAACTCTCACTTGATTCATGAATAACAAAGAAATTTTTAGACAAGATCAGTGAAAAAAAAACGTTGAGAGTCCATCTAAAGTGAAAATTTGCAAGCTCTAACATCATGATCTGTAAAACTGACCCCCACCCCCTTCCTTTGCTGTTTTCTGTATCTAGAAGAGTTATTTAGAAATCTAACACTTTGGATCAAGGATAAAATCTGAAGACCAAACAACCACTTACAAAAAAATGGTGGGGACCAGTATCTTAACCTTATATACCTGTACATGTATGTATCAGTTTATGGATTGATCAAATAACTATCAAAATGGTTTTACTACAAATCAGTGTCAGATGTTTATTACTTCAATTATTTTTTCTTAAATTTACACCAGTTACTTTGAAACTTGATTACAGTCTATACTTGCATCTTGCCAATGATATTTACATGAAACCAATTAAAACACATTACATAGCACTTCAATTATTACACTTGTTTATAGTGGGAGGAAAGATTACAATACCAAATTACATTACTTATAAATACTTAAAATGCACTTTAAAATTATAGTTTGCCTTGGCACATTTGGTAAACATTATTTTACAAATATAAATCCAAATCTGTTGAAGGTCTTGTGAATACCTATATGAACTCACAGCAGTTTATTGTATATCTAGTATATATCTACCTCCAAGGTAGTTTATAAAGACTTATAAAGTCATCTGAGTGAATAAATGTTAAATTTATATTCTCCTTAAAATACATCAAAACAGACTGGAAAAAGTATGTTCTAATTCAAGAATTAAGCACAAACTAAAAATACCATATAACCCAAGGAGCCTATATTGCTTACCTGACAATGACACCACTTGGGTACTAATAAGCTGGAATGAATACAAATCATCCAAGGACCATTTCACAAAAGTTTAATTCCAACTGGCTAAGTAAATTCAGACAAGAAAATTTTAAGTAATTCCATTAGGGTCCAATGTTAAATTATGTGCAGCTATTGAGGCCATCTTAGTTAGTCCATGTGGATGTCAGATGTAAATTTTAAAGAAAACCATTTAAGAAATATTTCACTTAAGTTTGGTTCCTATTGGCTCAGCAGTTTTAGACAAGAAGATTGTTATGTAAATATCTCAAAAGGTTCCATGTAAACTAAGTTCGTTTTTGGTGGCCATATTGGTTGGTTGGTGGGGGGATGCAAGATACAATGTGCGTGGGAACAAATCAGGGGGCCATTTCGCAAAAGGTCATAAGTGCTAGAAGTGATAGTAACTTACATACATTATACAGGACTTAGAAGTAGTCATTTAGTCTAATGACTATTTGTGAAATGTTAACCAGGACCATTCCAGAAGTCTTGGCTCAGCAGCTTTAGACAGGAGGATTTTTTGGTGAATTCCCATAGGTACCTATTTTAAACTATGTTAGGCTGTGGCAGCAATCAATGAGATGCTTGATATAATTATGGTAGGGGAACATCTATCAATAATTCCTCTAAAGTTTGGTTCCAACTGGTTCAGCAGTTTCTGACAAGAAAATTTCCAAGTGGATATTCCATAGGGATCCATGTTTAACATACACTGTAGTTCAGATGTGTTGGTAGGTGGAAATGTTGGATAAAATTCTGAAGGGGGGGGGGGGGGGGTCAACAATTAACCATTATATTGAAGTTTGGTTCAAATAGGCTTACCATTTTCAACGGAAAAGAATTGTATTAACATTATTTTTAATGTTTAGTTACATAAGACATTTTGGTTGGCTAGTTTGGATGCTAGAAAATTTTTTTGTAGACCACTTTACAAAGTTTACTTCATATCAGCTCAAGGGTTTTCAGAGGACGTCTTTGAGTACAAGGTTTTACCAGACTGACTGAAAATGGAGGCCAAGTGATGGTAATGGCTCACTAGACCCTCTTGGCAAAATGAGCTAACAAAAACACTAAAAATGATAAAATATTGCATTTTCTAAAAAATAACCATGTTGGTATATTAATTTAAATGTTATTTGTTCCTGCCTTTGGAAAGATGGCAACAATCATTTGTTTTAGTGAAAACTACTACTGGTATATAAAGGATATGAGGCCATTAGATGATGGCGACCACCCAGACCTTAAAAATATTTTTACAAGGTTTTTTTTCATTGCAACAAATATCTTTTTAATGAAGTCAATTTTCAATATAACCTGAATTTTAAGCATTAAGTTAAAACTTGAAACAAACATCAAACATCAAATTTAATCTCCTAAACATGGAAATGTTTATATTACATTACTTCAACTTAAACATGTTTAAGCATTTGCAGCAAATTTGACCATTTCACCTTAAATTTATACACTTTTTGTATAATCAATGAATCTATGACCATCTGTTCCCAGCAGTTGTTTATTTTCTTTGATCCTAAGAATATAAACAAATCATGGACACCCAGCACTTAGGAAGGTTCTATTATTAGTATTAACAATTTAGAATGCCAAGTATTCTTTCTCAGAAGGTTCAAGTTTCATGGTATTTACTGAATGAGGATATTTTTGTATTAAAATCCAGTTTTTACCCTTGACTAGTCAATCAAAGTAAATATTATAACTACCTATATATAAATCTATATATACTTCTTGACAATTCAGCTTTTATATAATATTACACTTGTGAAAATTACATAAATCTACTGTATGTAACCTGCTTGTTTTCAACTGAGAATATGATATTTCCAATTAAGTTGAATGCAATTAAATTTAGAATCCACAAATTAAACAAACTCACAAAATACTCCAAAGTAATGTCTAGAAGCCATGTCTTCATGTTCGTGTACAAGGGAGATAATCCTCTATCATAAATTATCAAACAGTGAATCTCAACAGGAAACCAATATTGACATTTGTAGAATTTGTGAATGACCAAATCATCTAAACAATTTAAAATTTAAATGTCAACCTTTCCAATAACATAACATTTCATTAATCCGTTTCACCTTCAAAAAAAGGCAAAAATCTGGTGTAAAAAGAAAAACTACTCTACCATGCAAACTGCATTTAAAATCAAATATTTGTTAACAACAATGAATTAGTGAACAAACCCCGTTGGCTGTTTCCTCTAACTAATGGGGTAAATATCCCTGACTAGATCTACCCAAGAAGTTATAACTAAAGGTTCTTACTGTGTAAATCAACTAAATGCTTTTTACAAATCACTTTCAAATGAACCGTTATTCTCTTTCATCTAACCACAAAAGAATAGACATTTCAACTGAAGTAAAATGTAAATTTCATTGAAACCTGTTACACTTGTAAATCCTTAATGTTAATTAAAACATCATACTATAGAAATGAATTAATTATTCAGTAATCTAAAATGCAGGAAATGGTATTTATCCAACAAATGAATTGGCTGTCATACTTCAACTATATTGTTTATATTTATTTTTCTTTAATTTTTAACTCATTTTAAACATAGAACAGACTACTAGGGTAGTAATGAATAACATGCAGTATAAATATTTTCCATCCCCTTTTTTATTGGAAATCTATCTTAAATGTTGATTTCCAGTAAATCACAGACAAGCAGAAAGATCAATCAACTCATAGGATATATTGTCTTGATGTCTCCCTACAGGTACATGTATTGGAAGAAAAATTAATTATCTTAAGGATATTAAAAAGAAATAAAAACCTTATCTATTTTGTCATGGACAACTTGTCAATTTCATTAATAAGAATATGTATGTGAAAAACCTGTTACATATCTGATCAATCAATATAAACACACACACTGTGTTGTTTTTGACACACATCTGGATGATCCTTCGAAATAAGCTAACCTCCAGGTGAAAAAAAAAATACATCTAAAAATAAAATCTTACCAATTTGATATTAATCCATCTTTATATATAAAACACTGATAAATTCACATAAAATTAACATAAAGGCTGCTGACTGTTAAGATCAATATAAACTCTCACTGGTCATTGCCGGCAATTTACACACCACCGATTACACAGAAAATTGTAGGTGGATAAAAATATATACTCCAAATTATGACAGAAATGTGCAACCTGGCTTGTTCATTTCACTATGGAAACCAATTGTGATCTCAATGTAGTAGTATTCCTGTCAATTTTATACTAGTATTACACTGCTTATGTCAGGGAGCACTTCTTACATCCAAGATGAGGTACTTAAGGGATATATGTATTAAATATACAAGGAGGGGATATTCCATTCCATAATATTGATTTATTCCACTGATAAATAAGTTATATACAGTTACTGATATTATTTAACTGACTGAAATCTACAATGAACAACTAATGTTGAAATCATTAACAGAGAATATTGGACTGGTCCTTTAAACTATGATAATCTTTGGAATAGGACATTTGCCTGATATATCCCCAGGATCAATTATTTCTTTTTTAATTTCTAAGAAAAAGTATCCCAGAGATTTAGATTCAAAGGAATAAACCACCGTTTGTGTGGTAGAGTCAGTTATATTTTGGTTTTAGGATCTTTATACTTACTTCAAATACCAAGAAAATATCATTGAAAAGGCATATATTTTTCAAAAGAAATGGTAATGGGCTGATGGTAAAACTATGAACGGATTCTTTTATTATCATGTCCTTACTGCAACATTATCACATCACAGTATTTAATGCTTTAACATTTCTAGCTGATGAAATTTAATAATGCTTTAAACAACCTAAGGTTTTAATGCTATTATCAGGCTTTCAGTCTGTATCCTTAGGCTCGAAGGTTAATAATGAGTCTACAAGCTGAAACTTCACTTTCTTATGCAAATGATGAACCTAAAGGATAATGTTTCAAGGCATTATAAAATTTATGCTAAATGTTAAGTTTTCACATCAAATGCAGCTGGAAGCAGCGGATTCATATCAGAAAACCTGGGTTGATAACCAGTATGTCTCATGCTGATAAGACCACATTAAGTCATGCTGATGAGACCACATTCAGTTATGCTGATAAGACCACATTAAGTCATGCTAATCATATGACTACATTAAGTCATGCTGACAAGACCATATTCAGTCATGCTGATATGACAACATTAAGTCATGCTGATAAGACCACATTAAGTCATGCTGATAAGACCACATTAAGTCATGCTGACAAGATCTCATTCAGTCATGCTGGTATCACAACATTAAGCCATGCTGATATAACATTAAGTCATGCTGATAAGACCACATTAAGTCATACTGATAAGACCAAATTAAGTCATGCTGATATGACATTAAGTCATGCTGATTAGACCACATAAAGTCATGCTGATATGACAACATTAAGTCATGCTGATAAGACCACATTAAATCAGTTTTAAAGATTCTCCTCAACCATAAAAGAAGTGGCATTGAAGACGTGGCAGATGATTGGATTTTGTTGGTTTTTTTTCCACATTTAAAATTATGATCAATCCACCATTTCATGACTATATTGAAAAACTTTGCCACTTTTGATACTAGGGTACCTTTCTTAAAGAATGTTTATGGTAATGATTAATTTCATTTACCTGTAAAACATGACAAAAACAGAATGCAACCAAAATCAGAGGTGCACATCTTCAATGTATATAAAAAATACTCAACAAAGTTTCAGACCTCTCAATTAAAAGCCGATTGAGAAGTTGATCACACAAATTGGGTAACATTATCATTGAATATTGATGAAATTGACTAATTCCAAACATCTGAATATCTGGAAAAATGTTAAAATTCAAGAAAAAACAGGAAATGCACATCTTCAATGTACATAAAAACATTCCAAAAAATTTAAGACTTCTTGATTTAAAAGCTGTAGGGGTAGACACACAAAAATTGACCAAAAATTACCAGTTTCAACTATTTGTAAGATTTGGCAAAAATAGCAAAATGCAACCCAAAATGGAAGTGCACATTTTCAATGTATATAAAACAATCAACAAAGTTTCAGATCTTTTGCTTAAAAGCTGTATGCAGTTTCCCTGAACCTGGTGTCTTGCCTTCTCACCGTGTTGTGGGTTTAATTTATTAACATCAACCTGATGTTTAAACAAATTTTAACTGAAAATTAAGCAATAGTATAAAACAAGCGTCTATGACCACTTGTTCCCATTGAATAATCTATTGGAGGAAAACTTAACTTGATCACTCATGCATAACTGAGGGGGGTGGGGGCGGGGTCATCAAGTGGGATTGGTAATCAAAATGTACTGAGATAGACACAAAAGTGATTAGGACTACTAGTTGAGGCTGTAGAAAATGCTTGCTAAAAATGTAAGGGTTGTTCACAGTAGACTTAACTAAATCTGGATTAATTTAATCAAGTCTGAATCAACTTAGGCCAGTATACAAGTAACCCATTGCATTCATACTAGTGTTTGGGTTGTGGCTTAACTTAATCCAGATTAAATTTGAAACATAGAAATCAAAGTAAGTAATGTTATTTATTATGATGTCAGATTTAATCCACATTTTGTGTTCACACTACAGTTTAATCCAGATTAACTTGATACAGTTGAACTTAATGCAGATTAAGTTAATCCACATTAAATTAAGCCTAGTGTGTAATCCACATTTACCTGAGTTAACAGGTTAAACCTGTTTAACTTTTTTTTGTAGTGTGAACAGGGACTTAGAGTGACTGAGAGAGTGGGGCCATCTAAATAATGTGACATTGGGATATACTGATATAGACACATATCACGTGGCTAGGTCTTCTGATTTGGGATGTAGAAACCCCAAGCTAAAAACTTAAGTGAGATCACTCATGCAAAACTGAGGCAGTGGGACCATCAACTTGAGTGTTGATTTTTGCCTTGAAGTGTACCTTTGATGGCACACTAAAATTAGAAAATATTATTATACATGTACCACATATAAATCTACAAAAGGCTTTTTTGATTGGTTAATTGGGAAAACTTGATTAACCAAAATAAAAATCATATTTCTTGGTGAAAAAATCATTCCACTGGATTTGCATTTTACCTCCAGAAATATCTCATTGATAGGTAAACCTCAGAGGCAGACAATAAACAAATATGGCTGCCAGTTTCACGTTCTAACAGGATGAAAATGAAAATGTGAAATTTCGAAAAAGGGTCCATAGTTAAACTAAGTCATGTCATGTTGGTCATCTTGAATCTCAATCAGCAAATGATTCACAAATTAAGTTGAGGATCCCCTAACAATCATTTCTGCGAAGTAACATTTCAATCCAATTTGTGTTTTCTGACAATGAAGACATTTTAAATTTGGACTATACAAACACATAATTGGCCCTGGCAGCCATGTTAAATTTCCTATCACCACCAAAAACAAAAATCTGTTAAAGGACCAACTGCCTAACATTTCTGTTCAGTGGTTTCAGAAAAGAAGAAAATATAAAAAAGTTAACAGACGCTGCCACCAATGATGAGTTACGCAAAGTGATGGCAAAAGCTCACACGCACCTTTGTCCCTGGTGAGCTAAAAATGATTTTTTGTAATGAAGTGTTGAATGTTATTTTAAAAGCAAAAGGATTTATTAATCATTTTAATAAAATGGGTCAAAGACTCAAGTGGTCTAGTTTGCAAAGCATGAAACAAAACAATGGGTTATGGGAATGCCAACCTACTAACTTCAGTTATTTTTTTTTATAATATTGCCAATTGTAAACCTAGAATTATTCATCTCTTTCCCAAAAAACTAGTACAGTGTATGTGTTCTATGTTTAAAGTCCCCTACTGGCCCTCATCTTGGATAAGATATAAAGACTTCATAATCCCTTGGGTACAACTTCAATATCTATACTAACTTCTACAAATTTTCAAGGTTGTACACCAACAAGTATGGATACTAAAATGTCTTGCATAAATATTTGGATATACCTAATCTAGTATGTCATATATACCATCAGTATATTAATGCCTGATGTGCTCCACTACTAAACCTTAGTTATTAAGTTATTAATTAAAGTCTCCACATATCATTTATGTGAACATGACTTTTTCCTGGGTTTATGAGACTGAAAAGGCCCTGCATATTATGTACCAATATGTATTATCTATCTACAATAGAATGGTACATAGTGAGAGCAGGTCATGTTGCCTTTTTTATGACATTTGAAATGACCGAGTTGAATTTTTCCATTTTCATGCAGTTAACATTTTTTGGCCGTTTTATGAAGTTATGAAATAATGAGATTTATTTGAACCAATTGAAAAACTGGCACCAAAATGTTAGCCACAAGCTCCAAGCAAAATGCTGACCAAATACTTGCGCTTTCTCAAATAATAATTCATGTATTTAATGATGAAATAAATCTTCGTGACATACTGCTACATGAAATAAAACTTTGCAGGAGAGAAAATTTTATTGAATTAATCCAGTATCAGCCATTAAAATCTGCATAATATTATTGGCCACTTTAAATATAATGTGTATTTTTATGTAAAGCAATATATATACTTACTGTTTATTATGAGTTATATACTTCACTGTATCACTTATCCTTTATGTTTCTCTATCCTGAAAACAAGAAAAAAATGTAACAAGGGAAGTAACTCTAGGTGTTCATTACAATTAAATTTTAGAACTTTGAAAACTCAGACAAGACATCAAAGATAAAAGACAAGCTTGTGTTTACTAAACAGTTCAAGTTCTCTGACACTAAATCCATAGCTTGATTGATTGATTGAATGTTGCTTAACGTCCAGTGGCAAGTACTTCATGCATATTCAGGACGAGAGCATATTAATGAATGATGATGATGAATCCTGCTTTGTACTAGATGGACACGCTGAGCCGGATTTTTAACGTGCTAGCTCATGAAAGCAACAGTCCGCAGGAAGACATACCACTTTACCCAGACACATTATTCTGATCCAGGGATCGAACCCAGAACCTTCTGCACTCGAGGCGAGCACGCTAACCATTACACCACCAAGGCGGTAAATCCATAGCTGTGAAGATGACAATTCTTAAGCATACCTTACTATCAACAGATCATTGACCTCTGTAAAACTCAAAGTTGTTAATTGATTGACAGGGAATAGAAATCTTCAACCGGTGTGCTTGACTTGGACAATTTATGGTGGATTTTCAGAGATTCTTCATGTTCTCTTTTTATGACTGAATATTCTTTTAATTCAAGAATGTTTCATTATCTTCAAGATTTGAGAACATAAAACAGGTTTATATAAAATCAATGACGACTTTACATAACCCCTTCACATTATTAGTGTTTCAATCACGATTTTTAAGTTTGAACTAATTGTTGCAGACTTCTTGACAAACCAAATCCATTTATTTTCGGAGGAAAAGCTGGAGTGATTAAGGGTGAAATGCCATGACACTTCCAGATTTTGTTCTGAAAGTTAGGGCCTGATTGACTAATTTCATTATCATCTTATAAATAACAGATCATAATTAAACAGCCTGCTAAAACCAAAATACTGGCTATAAAATAATGTTTGCAGATTGGATTTTTTATTGCATTGGATTTCGTCAGAACTGGTAACTAGTTTTGCAAAATGTCGGTCATAATTTGCTGTATATAATTAGAGAATGAACACAATACTGCTGATTGATTTTCTCTGTAATTTGCATTTTATCTTGGAAACTGAATTACTTAAATGTTATTAAAGTGTGAACAAAACAAATCGTCTGTGAACAAAATCAACTGAATTCATCAAAATAAAAAAAGTTTTGAATATCTGTATTGACTGAAAGGTTTGGGATTCTACAACATCCACATACAATATTTCAACCAAGAATAGCTGGCAACATTAAACATTTTATAAGCAAAATACCCCCCCCCCCCCCCCGCTCCCCCTGGTCGTTCTTTAAATTCTACATTTATCTGTGTGACCATTCTGTATAAATTTCCCGAATGACTGAATTGTCAGACAAATTCAGACTTAGGACAACATCTATGTCACTGTATCAATTTTTTGGTCCAGGTAAAAAGATCAATGGCCAGACATCAGGTATTAAAAATATGTAAGATTTTTAGCTCACACAGGTGGCACTTTATTTGGAAAATTATTTGCCAACTGATTATTATTTGTTGACATCTTTTCTGTTACAAAAGAACCAATTGAAAGTGTACAAACTATGATTTCCACCCAGTGGCACATAGAGTTTGGTGAAATCTGAAGTATCAATGTTGCTGAGAACCATGTATATAAGAAATATAACTTTGCAAACAGTCAGCTTGCAGTACATTGGTTTTCAAAAATACATTGTATCTGTGCACTGATGAAGTTTACATGAAAGGCAAAACCCAGATGTTCTTGCATGTCGAAATATCAAATTCTAGGGAACATTTCCAAAACATGAATCAAAGAGTAGAAAGTGACCATATTAATTTTGTACCTTACTGTAAGCTTCTAACTAAGGATTAGGTCTTGTGATGCCTGCTGTAACTTTGCCTTGTAATGATATGATTGAAAGATAACTCATTAGGAGATTGTGCAATACTAGACTTGCTACTGAAGATTTTGTGTAAGTTTGGTTGAATTCTGTTCAGTGGTATAGGAGAAGGAGCAGATTTGGAACAGTTACCCCTATTGATCAGTAAAAAATATACTTTATTTCCACCAATTGTTGGGAGTTAGTTAAAGTATTCCCTTTCTAATTCTTTATTTGTTATACAGTTCATTATTTTGTCTTTGATTTGTGTAAAGATGGAAACAAAACTTTATGGCAAGCACAAAAATATGTGTACACTGTAGTTGTTTTCTTGGACTTACATGTAAAATGTAACAATTATAAACTTGACATAGAACTGTACCAAATGTTATCAATGTTAAATGTCACTTGGTATTGACACGAATAGGGATATTTTTTCATTAAGTAATACATTTTTTTGTACCAATTTTTTATTTAGAGTTAGCTGAATATTGTATTTAACCTGAAGAAATATAAACATTAAACTATCATCAATGTAAATCTGATGCCATACTCCAGTCAGGCACACCCACTGAGAACATCTAAGAAATATCACCACTATATAAAAATAGACCAAGATTGTCCAATATCATCCAAAATAGAACTTTAAAATTTATTTATAAACAATTGCCATTTAGAAACTGCAATGTGCTGGATTATCCATTGAGAAACAAAAGATTTTCCACACCCACCTGAATCCATCTTAAGCTTCTTAACTTCAAATCTTTCTTATATTTAGTTTTATTTCTAGAAACACTATGTCAGTGATATAAATTGGACCTAAAAATAATCTATTATTCTATTTCAACATTGCCTGCAGAAATATTGCTGGTCTATTTTGGCTTCTTGCATAGAAATTATTCATAAATATAAAACATAAAAGTAATATTATGGGCTAACTGTTTTGGATTACAACAGAATGACTATGAAGCTTTATTCACGATATAAATTTTGCAGAGAGTTATTGAATACTGTCTGCCACTTTTATTGTCCTTCATTCATAATTCTTGATTAATAGCTAAAACAGCTACTAAGATAGGATAAAGAAATCAAATAAAACCTAGTAATCAATTCAAATGATATGGATTCCTTATACCATGACCTTAACA
>JARWCS010164849.1:0-14304 GCA_034783895.1 Geukensia demissa | reverse complement strand
ACTCCTGTTTTGTAAAGGAGTTCGTGGATTCCAAGCTTTTGTTCCTTTTGTTTACGTTTTATCTTTTGGTTTGTTTTGGGTTTGTCTTGTCTCTTTGGATTATGCACTTTTGGTCTCTCGCATGGGTATTCTACACTGGACTCACTAAACTATGCCCAATTAGCTGATCACTTTCCACTCATTTAACTAAATGAGCTTGAAAATAGCAAAAAGGTATCATGACGTGATCTTCATTTCAAATTAGGAGAAGGTTCCATTAACTTCTATGACAAACGTAATGACTTCAAATGTCCATAACTATAAACTGCCAATGTTGAATTAATATTGAGAATTTAGGTATGTTATATGTACATTTCAAACAGTAACATCTCAGTAGTAACATAAGAACCAACACGTAGGAAGTCCAAGATCCAAACATAGAAAAAGAAGCACTCAAATCCTAACAAATCGAAATGGGAGGCCAAATACGACGGCAGGGACAACTAGTTAGTGCGCTACTTTTCGAGGTCTTTCTATATTTTCAGTGCTTTAGAATTTTAACAAATGCAGAACATTTCTGTAAAAATCGTTTGATAAATTTCATGTCAGACAAGTCTGATGACAACTGGGCTGGTGAATACCCAGTAGAGGTTTCGACCCAGTGGTTTCAAAATACAAAATTACCAACGTTGAACAAATATGATGAGTTTAGGTATGCTATATGTACATTTCAAGGAGTAACCTCTCATCAGTAGCATTAGAACCAAAACGTAGGAAGTCTAAGATCCAAAAGTGTAAAGTGTTTAATGACAGTATATACCAAATAAGACTATCAGAATAAAATAAGAAGAATCAAAACAAGGATTGTTTAATAGCAATGAATCCTAACATAGGATATGAGTATGCATATATATATATATATATATATATATATAGTTATTCGATCTAAATAGTGACGAACGCTTTTGTTGATTGATTTTTTTTTTTGTAGTTTTGCATGGTGGGTTTTTCCTTGGACGGTTTCTATCAAACTTACGAAATAATTTCCGATTGGAAATTGATTCCATCGCCAAACTTTATAATGTTAAACTATTTTATGAACGTATAACATGTATAAGTGTTAAGTTTTTAGTATTGTTGCAAATCCTAGAAAGTTCTGCTTTCAGCAGTAATGAACACATAATACATGATTTGTTGACCTTTTTTCGCAAATTAAGCTTGAAATAAAACAAAACGCAGCAATCGGAGATTGTAATCCCCCGCTGCCCACATAGTCGCATTCCCATATAATCGTACTCCCACCTAGTCGCATTCTCATATTGTCGTACTCTCACATAGTCACACTGTTATATCTTTGACTGATTTTTTAAAATCTGAAATCATTTTAATGACGACTAAGAATATATATGGTTTAGGGGTGGCGATCGCAACAGTTTTAGTGATAAATTAATTCAAAATAAGGGGTGGGGTTTTTTATGACGACTAAGAATATATATGGTTTAGGGTAGGGTATCTAAACCGCTTTCGAGTTGATGTGAAATATCAGAAAAAAAGTGGTTTGGGCCGACCCTAGGGATGACCACTGAAAATGTTTTTATGTCGAGTTAGCATATATATGGTTTTGGGGTTTGGAACTCAAAATGAGGGGGGTGAGGGCCAAAACCCCGAAATGGCCATAAAACTCGCCTTTTGATAACATATAGTTTAGAGGTGGCGATCTCAACAGGCATTCCTGATTTTAGTAATTTGTATGTTTTTTAGGAGTTCTTTCCAGCGTGGAACGGTGTTTTAATATAGCTGTAACGTGATAAAACCTTAAATATTGCTATTTTTCGCAAAATCCATATTATTAACCAAGAGAAAAAAATAGTCTGATGCGCATTAATAAAATAAACAAAAAAAAATATGCTTGCCTTAAATTTGTAGTTGAAATAAAACTTTAAGAAATTAAAACCTAAATATCACCTTTTTAACTAAAACAATATACCGTTCCATATGGGAGACAACTTTTACAAATCCAGAGATACGATAAGACCGAATTCACAAATCTTGATTTTTCCCTTATCTCGGTGAGGCCCCATCCCAGGGGCATGAATCAGAATTCCGAAACCTTTGGCACACAACTTTTCAAGTGTTACCAACGACTTAATGTCAACTGTATATCTTCTACGGTGTAGGAGAAGTCCTTGGACAATAGTTTTTGTCCTTCTTTGATACCCTAAGGGCAATGCCTCTGGGTTACGACTGAAATTCCGATAACCTTTGTCAACATGACCAAGGTATTGTAAGATATAAGTTTCAAAATCTTATATTCTATAGTTATGGATATGAGTATGCATATATATATATATATATATATATAGTTATTCGATCCAAATAGTGACGAACGCTTTTGTTGATTGATTTTTTTTGTAGTTTTGCATGGTGGGTTTTTCCTTGGACGATTTCTAGAGAATAAAGACGTAAATAACAAAAGAACTTCTTTTCAGACAAAAAATAATATCAAAACCAATCGTATAACAGAAAACTTATTACCAAATTGGTCTGAATACTAACCACATACAAATTTAGCTTTTGCACAATTATTCTAAGTTCAAGATAAGAAATTCCATGTTTTTATACCTACAGCAGGTATTTCGTCATTTGTATATTGCAATGGTAAAGGGGGACTGATAATAAATGGAACATTTTTATTTCACAGCAAATATTTTAAAAAATTCTAAAAAATGCAAATTGACAATTATTCTTTGGATAATTAAGATAATTAATCAAAGAAGCGACCCAGAACATTCTAAATACCCCCATACTCTTACCAGTTGTGACATTTACATTCATCTTTACGTAAAAAATTTAATATAACGCCCTTAACTTCTAGGTGTGATATTCGTTGATATTTTTTGTAAAATAAGCCTCCACATGAACACTTTTAGTTGATATTCACACAAGAACACTCATTAGGCAATTTGTCATCGATTCATACTAGCAACAAAAGTCAAAGTCAAATGTTCCTGACTTTGTACCATACAAAAATGTGTTGCGTTTAACTCGCATCGCACGTGATAAGGCTTGTCAGTTACCCTCCAAGGGTCGGTGGATCACTCCTGGTACTCCGGCTTCCTCCACTAGTAAACTGACCGCCGCGATATGACTGAGATATTGTTGAAAGTTGCTTTAACCCAAATCAATCAATTAAACAAGTGTTCCGGGAAAATATACTGAGTGCCAATAGAAACGCAACACTATCATTGTGTATCCATAGTGTTTAAGTTAAGATCGCTATACTTTCATCATATTGTCCTAAAATTTTGTATGGTGCTCATTGTTTTTCGCAAATTTTCTGCGTTTTCCGACTTTTTAATTTCAAGGTACTGAAAATCAGAGTTTTTAACCTGAAACTGCAAAGTTCTACTTTCTACACAAAATTTAAAACATCAATTGTGACATATCAAAATGTCAAGTCAAGGGTCCTAGTTTTTATTTTTATTAAAAATGTGAAAATCGTGTCAAATTTAAGACGCTAATTTGTGAGTTTAAAAAAAGACCCAAGTTTAACAAATTTTGATTTTTTTAAAGGAAACGAAATGATTTTTTAATGGAATTGCTGCTTTAATTTTTAAATGAACAAAGATTAAGTTGACAACACAATCAATATATGTACGTCCCGAAACACGGGCGAAAATAAACATCAGGTGTTGCGTTTCTATTTTATAAAAGTGTTCAGATTTCATTTAATCATTTTACGAGCTTTTTAACAATTTAATTTCACATTTGCCGGGCACCGGAGAGGTGTCGAGGTCGCGATCTACAGGGCTGACCCAGCGCGATCCCCAGGTGGCGGATAGGGGAGCCCTTTTCGTTGAGGGCTGCCAGGTTAAAATACGTAAAACCTGACCTTGGCCCTTTTTTAGGTGACGTGTGTGGAGAATGCCATGCTACATGAACGTAAAAGATTCCTTTTGTAGATATCGGAAAACAGAAGGCTAATGCCGCTAAAAAAATCTTATTTTTCCGTCCCTACCAATCCCTCCCATTTTCCAGTGGCAGGCAAAAGCCGTTGCCCTGTTGTCTCCCTCAACTTACACCCTCTTTCGGTAATTCTTGATAATTGTACCTGTTTTCGTCATGAAAATGCATAAAATATTTGCCACTGGACGTTAAGCAACCAACAAACAATCAAAGGATCAATTTTCCATTTGACCACTCAATGCAATATTGTACTGATGTGTCAGTTGATCCGGAAGTGGTGAAAAACCTAACATTACTTCCGAGGACGAATGAAGCCCCATTCACCTCTGTGTCAAATTTCATGAAACCGTCTTGTAAAGTTACTTACGATATACTCTGTAGTTGCACCAAAACTGAAATTTCTGTTCTATTGACAATAACCCTTACCACCACCACCATAAAAGAACTTATAATTAATTTTACAATGAAGTGTATGTATATTATGGTATAATAACCACACTTAAAATTTTCCACCCTTTTTGCTACACTTCCCCATACACTTGTGTAACAGAAATTTTCATATTTTATTGAGAGGGCTTTTGATTTAACAGGTTAAAAATATATTTGCTGTAAAAATTATCGATATTTCTTTTCGAATGGAAAATGTTACTGCAAAAGATACACCAACTGGACTTGTGAGGTGATGATAAAATCAATTAAATTTATTCCTGGTAATATGTTGTGGACTCTGTTTCATTATTGAAGGCCGTAATGGGACCTGTAGAAGTTTAAATTCGACTGTCATTTGGAGGATGACTGTCTCATCAACAATTATGCCACATCTCCTATTTTAATAATATTTACATCAGGTTGTGCGATAAAATTATCGACAGACTATAGGAATTCTTATAGGTACTAATTATTTCCCTTTAATTGCAGACGTATACCTTTACTGCTATATTACAAGTTTGGGGACATACTCCACAGATTTTTCTAAATCCGATTTAATAGATAAAGTGAATAACACTTACCGGTATACATTTGCAATTAAGTTGAAGACATAAAATAACTCAAAGATTCATGCAGATATGAATGATGGCGATCAAGTTTAAGACATGAAATAACTCAAAGATTCATTCAGATATGAATGAAGGCGATCAAGTTTAAGACATGAAATAACTCAAAGATTCATTCAGATATGAATGAAAGCGATCAAGTGTAAGACAGGAAAAAACTCAAATAGTAATTCACATATGATTAAAGGCGGTCAAGATAAAGACATGAAATAACTCAAAGATTCATTCAGATATGAAGTTTACGGCATCGAATAAATGAACAAAGAGTTTACCCAGACAAAAAATGTCAAAAAACAAGTCTATGACGCCGAATAATACAAAGAGTAATATCAATATACATGGAATACGATAAAGTTTCAGAAATAAAATAAATGGAAGATTAACTTAATATCAATTGAAATAACGCAGTTTAAGACAAGAATAAATCAAAAAGTTAGATAAAAATTTGAAGATGATGAAAAAACAAAACAAAAATTGTAAAAAGTAAGTTAATGTCTGAAATAGACAGATAAAATTATTTTATTTAATAATCGTAGATTTGATAACACATAACTAAATGTTTTCCATGTATGTTACAAGCATCAACAGTATACTTTTCTTTTGAAATTTATTAATTTTCAAAAATAGTAAAGCAAAATTGGTAGACTTCACAATCCTAAAATTCCAGAAAACTCTATTTTTGCCTTTCCACTATTATACCGAAGCCTGTATGAAGTTATACATGAGTTAATCACTTATGGAAGTTCATAAAATGTTACTAATCATATATAAAATAAGAGATGTGGCATGATTGTCCATGAGACCGCCATCCACCAAAGGACAGTCGAATCTTAACTTCTATATGTCTCATTACGGCCTGTTGTTTTCATGTTGGTCTCCGTTTTCAACCCAAGAAACCTATGCTGAAATGTTCTTCACCCCTAAATTTTATGAACGTTTTACCCTTATCTTTTTCGAATCCAATCACTTCTATTAAAATTCCAGTGATGTTTATCAACGAAACATTGCATAAGGTAAAAGAAGCACTCAAATCTAAATCGAAATGGGAAGCCAAATTCGACGGCAGGGACAACTACAGAGTGCAATGATTTTCGAAGACTTTCCATATTTTCAATGCGTTAGAATTTAAACAAATGCAGCAACTTTCTGTATAACATTGTTTAATAAATCTCATGTCAGACAAGTCTGACAAAAAGGCTAATGAATTCACCAGCAGAGATATCAACCCAGTGGTTTCAAAATACAAAATACCAATGTTGAATAAATATGTTAAATGTAATTGTTAAGAAGTTACCTCTCATCAGTAGCATTAGAACCAAAACATAGGAAGTCCAAGATCTGAACAGAGTAATAGAATTAATCAAATCTAAATAAATCGAAATGGGAAGCCAAATCCGACGCCAGGAACAACTACTAACTGCTATACTTTTCGAGGCCTTTCGTATTTTCAGTACTTTAGAGTCTTAACAATTGAAAATTAAAAAGTTGGTATTACTAAAACCTTAATGAATACATGATATAGTTAGTTGGTATAGTTCAGCCTGTAAAAGTAAAAACTATTAGAGTTTGACTGATATTCCTATTTTTGGTCCCTAGTATGTCTGATGAAGGAAAATCCAGAAAAGCGATTCAATCACATAAAATTAGGCTTTTTAATTTATGTATTTGTTATCCAATTATTGTTAACGTATTTAAGATTTGGATCGTGTTTTTCTGGCATATTTTCCAAATTCATACTCTTTTAACTATTATCACGAAGTTTTTCTTTTGTGCTGTGTTGTGGTCGTAAAAAGCTTCCCCGTGCTTGAGTTGTATGCTCTTATTTATTTTCGAATACTGGAATGTATGTTGGAAAGATCCAGTTTACATCTTTCTAACATTGAAATTTGTAAATTTTCCTGAATATCTTTTTATGTGGCATACCGTCTTTCAATACGTCATGAACTGAATATTCCATTTAGACCATGAAAGTGACTATAAATTCATTAAAGTTTACTGATCTTCCTATTTTTGGGCCCTACAGTGTCTTATGAAGTTACATGCAGAAAAGTGCTTCAAACGCATACAAATTAGGCTTTGAATGTGTTTTATAAACGTATTTAAGATGTGGATTGTGTCTTTTGAGTAAATATGTTTAAATAAGTGTCTAAATTGTAAATTGTGTCTTTCTTGAATGCCAACATTTTTTATGTAACAAATTCCTCGAATGCCAACAAAAATATTTCAACAGGTGTTTATATAATAACAATAGGTGTTTCTATAACTATTTAAATGATTTTATGAATAGTTACCTGCTTAAATTAATAAGTGATGTTAAAAAATTGCAGCATTTTATGACTTTTAAATAGTAAATCTGGGGTCAAAATAATTATGAATTTAAAAAAAAATAAAAAAAATAATAACATTTTCATTACTTTTAATTATGAAGAAAGATATTTTAGCAATGGAAAAAGTTTTAAATAAAACTATTAGAAATATTTAAAAAATGAAGTTAAATAAAATTAGTTCAAAATAAAAAAGGATATTAGAGATTTATTTAATTCTGTATAAATGAACGATTTGAAATTTTCATTAAACATCTTCCAACATGGAAACTGGTGAGCATGATTACGAGCCAAACCAAGTTGACAATGAGTGAGCACAAGTCATAACAAATAAAAAAGTAAATTTCTTTTTACACTTGTAATAGACTGCCGAATAATTGGTTAAAAGAGGTCTGTTGTACTGGGTAACATACCAAAAACAAACTATAGAAATATTGATGATAAAACATTTAAAAAAAACATCCAAAGTCCAAAGAGTTTGTTGTAGAGCATGTGCAAACTGAATTTCTTGACAATATATGCACATGTTGAATTTGTGATCCAAACCATATTTGATCCAGCAGTAACAGCTTAAATGATTTTCAACAACTTTGAACTACTATGTCTCGCTTACAGCGATTTTCGTCGCAGGCGATACAAAATGAATTAAGTGCTAAACTTCTAACTACATTGCTCTAGTTTAAAGTCAATCCAAAAAATGATCGCGAAATTACTCTTGAGAGTTTTTCTATCTGAATAAGCTAAGACCTATTCTTCTGTTCAAAATTTAGTTTCTGTGCGCATTCATGAGCAAAACTGGTTAGCTTTTCCATATTTGTTATCGTTTTTTTTTTCATTGAAAAACATTTACATAAATAAGTGATTGCTGATGATAAAACTATCACACCCGGTAGTAAAAATTTCATTTCAAAATAAATGTTTGCGAAGGACTTTTCTGTCTGTCCTTTGACATATTTTGTAGGACATATGCTGAACATGTTGCCGGTTCAAAAGGTTTTATATTTCTTACTGTTTAAGATTTAAACAGAATACTCTAATTTGGAACCAGAAACAGGTTTTTGAGACGTAGGTTTATAACTGGTTCTTAAACGATTTTGGACCCATATAAACCATATTGTAGATATCAGTAAGACAGATATTTTCTTTGCTGCATGCTTTCAGCTGTAATTTTCCGTTACATTGTATTTAGCGTCATTTAACATTTAATTTTTTTAGTGGGGAGGGGCGATTAATAGCTCGTAATAAGGAGGTTGATCCCACCCTTGTTAAAAGACATTTTGCTGACCTCTAGATTTGAACTTGTTTGGTTTAATGTGACTCGGCCTATTTGACATTTACGCCTTATCTTGACTGTTCGTATTGTGACCCTAACCTTTGACCTTCACATATTAAATGCTCAAGAAGTTTCTTTTCCAAAAATTAAATTTTACAAAGGACTAGGGTCGTTACGCCAAGTTTTTCTTCCGGGAATTTAGCTATTAAAGAAAAGCAACTATTGTATATTATTTGTTATCTATAATATTGAAAAATATCTATTAAAATATCCAACAGTTTTTTTTTCAGGAAAATGAGTTCTACAACGGTCACATGACACTAGAAAATTGTTTAAAATGTGAACATATTAAGAAATAACTTAATTTGATACAATTATGTCGATTTGTCGAGCCAAATTTACCACAATTAATGATCTGTCAAGTTCGAATACTTGGTTAAAATATATGTTTGTGTATTTTGTGTCCTTATATAAAAATAGGAGATGTGGCATGATTGTCCACGAGACAGCCACCCACCAAGTGACAGTAGAATTTAAACTTCTACAGGTCCCATTATGGCCTTCAACAATGAACCAGAGTCCATACCATAACGGAAGCTGTAAAAGGCCCCAAAATACAAATTGTGAAACTATACATAAAACACGACAATCAACCTAATCTAACGCAAAAATGGTGAACATATAACAATAAATTACTAATAAAACAATGATAACCACCGGGCTACATGTTCCTGGCTTGGGACAGGCACATTAGTATGTGGCAGGGTTAAACCGGTTTGTGAGCGCTCAACCCTCCCCCTTTAACCTGTGGGATCAGTGACAATTAAAACATGAAACAGATAGACTAACACCAAAACCCCAATGGTGCACTTAACTCAATAAGCTCAAAGAGAGTCAACAAAATGTTAGTAATCTCTAAGTAAATTGATAGAGTTGTTGTATTTGGACAACAGTGATGTCTAGAATATCAATATACATGTATTTCAATTATTGCATAAACTTTACATATATCTGAGAAAATGGATGCACTTCACTTCTCTGAAAAAATACCTTCAAACCAATAGATAATATCAAAGTTAAGACTCGTGTAGAAAGAAAATTTCTTGATAATTAAACAAATACTATAAAATATTCCAGGGTTTTTCTACCGAGACATTAATTTTGTTACTGAACAAGTGTGCACCTCCATTCTGCAAAAACACTTTTGCACAACCAGTTTAAAATTATCTAACATAAACAAAATTTCCAAATATAAAATAGAAAACTTACAGAGAAATCACTGACTAGTTTTTCTCTGAGACAGAATGTTTTCAATTCTTTGTACAATGCAGATTTAACATCTTCTGTTTGTCCTGGTCCATGGTCAAGGTTAAGTGTGGCACTGCTGGTCAGTGACTTCAGGTCATAGACAGACTGTAAAAACAAAAATAATATTTTATAAAATTACAAGTCATGTTAATAATAAGGGACAGACAATATACTCAAACTGAGTGAGAGGAATTAATTCCTGATCTGAAGTTAATTCTGTTGAAAAAAATGCAAACTATTAATTAAATTTACTGTAAAAGTAGGAATATTTGCAGTGTTTTAACTTTCATTATCTTTGCAAAAATAATTTTATAGTGAAAATTTTTGTACCTGCAAAATATTCATTTTATGCTTTGAATCACTACAAGATAGGGAATATACATTTAGAGCCACAAAAATGATTAAAAATATGTCTCAGCAAAAATTGAAATCCGTGAATGCTAACACATGTACTTTAATTATAACAGTTCATTTAAGTGCATTTCTCAGAAATTTTTATCAAAATTTTGCAAACCATGAAAATGGCAATTCCATTATATATTTTTCCTCCAAAGCAAAATTCAAAATGCAGTTATAATTTAATTTTAAACCACATACAGCTGCCCCTTGCAGGCTAAATGTTCAATCCATAAATGATGGAAGGTGTGGCTAAGTCTGAGTTTAATTCATTTTCCTGTCTTGTATTAATGTTTGAAAAATTCTTTTATCCTGATAATATTTCATTTTAATTTCTAGTTATGCCTTAAAAGGATATCAACTTAAGATGAGCCAGCTTCATAAAATAATTTAAAGTTACTCACTTCTACAATGGTAACAGGAAACAAGCATATATTTTTGTGTTCATCATTCTTAATATCAGCGACTAAAATTATTAGTATTACCTGTTAGTTGAGGCGAGTCTGGAAAATTAAAAACTATAAAAAACTAGAAATAACAATAATGTATCGGAGTTCTATGGCAGTGACAAAGAAAGATTTTGCTATCGTAAACTGGTAAACAAAAAATGGCAGTTGTGACGACAAAATGATTAACTGTATTCATCTTCTTATAACAGTTAACTTACGTCATTTCTCTTTGACATGGGAACCATCTTGACAACAGCATTCTCCCCGATGTCGTAATCGTCCAAAAAGAATGCATCTCTGAGGTATTGTCCCTTATATCGTAGCCGGAACTGATGGTCCTCTCGGCCAATCTCATGTAGGGCATGAAGCAAGTGGGCTCGCACTCTGGCTATTTTATCTGTTGGCTTCACTAACGTAACAAATGTACGATACTGCAAAAAAATGAATACTGAATTTTTTTTTCAATTTCTAGAAAAACAAAACCAAAAAATTGACAGCCAAAAAAAAAAAAACAAAAACAAAGTATTCTGCACAAGACATATAAATAATGCCCTGTTAACGAGTGTGTGTCTTTATAGTAAATCTGTTCAAACAGTGATTAGAACATTTTCTTACAGTTCCATGACGCCTGGCATCTTGCCAACTATTTCTGTTGTCAGTATGATTTAAAATCACTTATATTTATAGATAAAATTACTGTTGATTCCATCCCAATGTTAATCATACATGTGGATATGGAAAAAAAGGTATGGCTAGTATTTTAAAGTATCTCAAATGATAAAATCTATTAATTAAGCCTGGGTGACATTTATAAAACTTTTCATTCACATTCATTCTAAGACCTGTTACAAACTTCTAGATTTAAGTCACTCTATTAGTCATGCATGAAAATAAAATTCTTTTAATATTTCAATTTTTTCTATATGTCATCTCTTGGTCCTAATTTTCTGTGCAAGTAATAAGATTTTCCATCAAGATTAAATGACTTTTTGCATTCTTGAATTTAATTTTTGGGTAAAAATGATTGTTGACAATGATTCTGATAATGACATTTCATCATTCAATTAATCTATCTCAAATTCTCCTATGACAAAATTGTACTTTTGACCACAAAAGGGTTCCACAAGGAACCTTTAAGACTTACATTAAATCCCCAGGTTACTATTCCTAGATTCTTCTACTTTAAGTCATGTGCCCTTTAGAGGTCAGAGAATGGGACATAACATAAACATCTGAAATTGTCCCACATTAAAAAGTCTATTTTGTCAATTTCCAAAATCTCAGACATAGAAGTTTACTCTCAAAAGACAAAGAAGCACTTGCTCCGTTGACATGTTGGCAAAATTTTTGCTTGCATTGACACTCCTTTTATACAAAATTTCATTCTCTGTAAATCTTATCTTTGCATATTATTCTAAAATATGCTGGACTTTTCTTATTGTGATTTTTTTCCTACTGATTTTGTGACTATACACTTTGGATTCCTTGAGTGGGTATTTTAAACTGTTTTCCTGTTTATTTTTGTTCATTATCTATTTTAGGTGTCAGGTTTATTGCCCACTTTATCATTGTGTAATCAGCTTTTCTGTTGTAACTTTTATCAGTATAAGAATCCTTTAGGTTTGTAAAATGGGCCCCTGGACGAAATTGGCCTCTAACCAAAACTGTACATACATGTTTTCTGCTGTAAAAAATAACCTATGAGTATTTGCAAGTTGCAATGATAACCAAGTTTTAGTTATTTGATATTTTTTGTAATGTACCGAAAATTTGATATAATTTCATTTCTTAAAGGTAGCATAGTGCATGCCTTAGAAAAATACTAAGGATATTTTGGCCAGCCAAAATCTCAAATGAAAATCTACATGAGATAACAAAATCCTCAAACATGCATACCATTATCAAGAAATACCGCTGGCGATTGATCAAACATGTTTTAGGAAAACCAACAGACAACATCACCAGGGTATCGCTAAGATGGACTCTGGAAGGCAAAAGAAAACAAGGCCATCTAAAGACCACATAAATGAAAGAGACTGACAGTGAGTAAACTGGACAAGAAGGCCAAAGATAGGGCACTGGGGGGGGGGGGAGCTAGTCCTTGCCCTATGTGATTACAGGCGCAACAAGGACTAGGTAGCATAGTCCACTTTTCTTGCAAGTGATATTTTATATGACATACAATATACAGGCAATAGGCAATATGTTGATTTCTGACAGCTTTCCATACAGTATGTGGACATATATATATTCGTCACTTGCGATTTTGCACTATATATTTATATAAAACTACATTTTTTCAAACAAAAATTTTGAAGCTGATTCTAAGAGTTTTATTGTTTATTTGGATATAATATTTTAACTTGTAGTTGTCAAGAATTCATGAGATAAATATAAAGTTGAATTTATGACGTCATTTTTCCCTATATAAGTAAGTTATTAATAGATTTATGAGGTAAATATTTACATTCCTGTTCAACTTGCTTAATCTCGATGACTGTTCATCAGAAAACTATGTCCAAATAAGCAATTAAACTGCTGAAAATTCCCTACCTAATGGTGAAAATTTCCTGAAAATCAATTCAAAACTGACTTCGTAATAATTTTTTGAAATTTTGAAAGTTTTATATAAAATACTTAGGGAAAAATTACAAGTGACAAATATTTATGTCCATCTACTGTAGGTCTAAAATTTGTTTTTATTTATACATTTAAGCTTAAAAGTTAAAATTTACACCTTTTTTATTTAGAAATTAAAATAAAAATTCAAAACGTGTACAAAACATCTTAATATAAACATGCTCACACTTACAATGCCTCAAAAATAATGTAATGGAGGAAAATTGGCACTGAAAACGGCCTTCACAGCTCTATATATACAGTTATTTGACATCAATGAGTTGCCACTGCAAAATTTCCCTATATATTTCTTGTAAAACCATATCTGTTTTTTTTCAAAAAATTATTACGATGCCCATTCTTATCTGATTTTAATGAATTTTTTACCAATAAATAGAGATTCACCGGTAGTTTGTTTATTTGTTCATAACTTTTAGATTATATACGATGTAAACAGAAAGATGAATTTTTTTATGCAACTTTTCCCAATACACTTAAGTAAAATTTTGATGTCATAATTTTTTACTTTGTGTTTACACCATGAATTCTTAAAGACTGAAAATCAGAAAGTTATGTCCAAATACAGAGCAAAATTGTCAGACCTGTCAGACCCGACCGAAAGAAAACGACTAGGTCCGATAAATATTGCTTCCATTTCAGACCCATTGTCCACCAAGCAATTTAGTTCATTATTAAATAATATGTATAAATCTGCCCTAATAAGCAAAAAACAATAAGTTTCAAAATCCGTATTGCAAGAGGCAATAAGTTCTATAATCCATATGATGCCTGATGCCTTATCAATTTGTCTGTCGGTCTGTCAACATTTTTTCTGTAAAAAAATTCTACACAAGGTAATGATTTGATATTTGGTGTGAAGGTGATGTGAATAAGTTGTTATTGTTGATTTATTCTCTTATTAGAATATACATACG
>JARWCS010164630.1:0-14307 GCA_034783895.1 Geukensia demissa | reverse complement strand
ACCATTGTTCTGGGTTTTATAGGAACTTACCTGTAACTCTCCCTCTGACTCTTTCCCTGACTTGAGTATAATATCAGAGCTTTAGGTGTACTAATTACAACCATTGTTCTGGGTTTTATAGGAACTTACCTGTAACTCTCCCTCTGACTCTTTCCCTGACTTGAGTATAATATCAGGTGCTTTAGGTGTACTTATGACAGTCATTGTTCTGGGTTTTATTGGAACACTAGATATAGGCGTTGTCTTCTTATAAGCACTCTGTTGTGGCTTCACTGTAAAAAGAAAGATATTGTTGGAAGAGAAAGTACTTTACCAAGATCAAATCTGTTAAGCTTTTGTCTGCAATTACATACCTTACTCTTTCCTGTAAAATTTTGCCATCATAAAGTAACAATTTGATGTCTCACTTTCAAAGTTGAATAATACATGTTTATCATTTGGATGTGAATCTCACATGTGTTGTGTATTCAACCAAGCTTATACAGCACAATATAGCTTTGTGATATTACGTAGATACTGATTTTCCTTGTACTGGCTTAACATAATTTCTTGCACCAAGTAAAGGATTTCCAGACTTACAGCAAAATAAAAAACTACAGTATGGTGATTTTTCAGGGTAATTAAGCCATCTTCTACATTTGTCTAGTACAATGTGATATTTAAGCACCCCACCATATAAGCCTCATTCTTTTACTGTAAACCAACTCTTACTGGCAAGCAGATCAGCACTCATTAAGAAATTAAATCAAGGAAACTTTGGTTTTATTTTTAGCCATTTTCAAAAACCTATTTCTGGATGTCGAAGTTTGGTTAAAATTTAAGATTTTAAAAGAGTTGTTCCCCTTTATGGTAAGTATGTCACATCAACGTAAGAATGAACAAAAAGGAAAACCTGGACTTTTCCCTTATTTTATCATAAAGCATTTGCTTTCTACGACTGCGATAATTAGTTAAGGTATTTACACTCCACATCTTCTTTCATGATCTCTAAAATTGAAAGCTTTATCTAGTTGTCTACAACAGAATCTGATGCACGTTTTATCGATGACTTCTATGGAAACTTTTCATAACACTTATCCAGAAGATGTGAACCAGAATAGTAAATTGTAATTTTAAATATGGAAACAAGTGTTTCTGTGGATGGGTTTTCAAAAAGGACTATACCCAATTTAACCCTCCATTTAAAAATGAGAATGAGATCCAAACTGGTAGATCATATAAATAAGGAACTTTATTGGTAAAAATCAAAATGCAAAAGTAAAATTTGACTTTACAGTGAAAAGTCTGCAAGTAAAATTCTATAGTAAGGGGTTTACTCTGCAATTTAAAAATCATGGTCTGATCTGAATAAATATTGCCAAATAATGTTGATTTACTTTGCTTCTACAACAATCACTAACTACATTCAGCAAGTATACATACATGGAAATTACTAAAACTTAAAAGCAAGAAAGCAACTGATGAAACTAAAATAGATATGATGAAACTATGTGGTTAGCTTATTATCCATTATTATGGGAGGTATCAACAATTTTATGGGTTAATAATAGGTTCGGCAAAACAGACAGAAACACAAGTTATCTTATTATGGCAGACTTCCTATATTGTTTGGTGAAAAATATACTCCACTTTCTTTGTAAGATTTTCTATACTGACAAGTGAACTTGCATTATATCTCATAAAGATGAAATTTGTGCTGTGACCTAAACAAAGTATTGATCTTCTGCATGTGAAAATTTGAAATATACAATGGCTCCTGAGAGCCTGAGTAGCTCACCTAGATTTCCTATAAAGTCCTATAAAAACAAAGTTTGAGTGTGGTAGAAATCTAGTTCAATCATCTTTGATAATGGATTAACACCAAAGTAACAACACTTGGTCAGCACCTTGTTAGTAACATTGGCACCATGTTTGTTTTCAATCCATTAAAGGGTTCTATAGAAGATTTTTTATGAATTTCAAATAAGGTCCAATCTTAAACTAAGTCCCCAAGACTGGATGGTGGAAATTCCCCACTATCAGCCATTTTGGATGACGGTTATGCACCAAAGTAACAACAGTTGGTCAGAAACGTATCAGGAATTTCTTGTTTAATCCATTTAGGGGTTCTCTCAAACAAAATTCTTGTATGATTTTCCAACAGAGTTTCTATGTTAAAGTTCAATGCTGGTGGTCATGTTGGGTGAAGTATCGTCACCAAAGCAACAACACTAAGTCAGCAACTAATATAGAACATTCACACCATGTTTATTTTCAATCCATGAAGTGGTTTTTCAGAGGAAGACTTTTGCATTTTCCATAAGGTCCTATGTTTAACTAAGTTGACCTGCTGGCAGCTATATTAGATGATGGATTGGCAACAAAGTACTAACATTTGGTCAGCACCTTATGAGAAACATTTATGTCATGTTTGGTTTCAGTCCAGTTAACTGTTTTCCAGAAGAAGATTATTGTATAAATTTCACATAGGGTCTAATGTTTGACTAATTTTCCTGCTACTGGTCATGTTGCTTGAAGAATCGGCACCAAAGTAACATTACTTGGTCTGCATCTTGTCATGCTATGTTTTGATTTAATTCATTCAGCACTTCTTGAGGAAAAGTTCAAAATGCAAAATGTCAATGGAGGCCAAGTGATCCCACAGCTCACATGATCAAATAAAAAGACCATTGCTTATGACTTGAATAATGCGATGCAAATTTTTACCTGCCAAAGAAAATATCTCTTGCAGATATAACATTGGTTCATTTGTCAGCATAGAAACACCTGTTGATGAGTTGAGAAAATTTCCCCAAATAATTGATTTTGTTTGCCTTTTATTTCTTTAAAAAAGTATTTTTTTCTAACATTAAGGAAAAATCATGAAAGTTTATTGTTGCAAAATACTGAACTTCTAAATTATAAAAATTAAGGTGATAGAAATATAAGTTTGAAATAACATCACTAATGATTGTCATAACACATACTGATTTATGGTATAGACCCACTCACATCTGCTCTAATTATTGTCTGTTTTGCCAATGTAACATGTTATGACTCCTTTACTAAATAATCCAACACCACCTAAGGGGATTACAGGGTATACATACCAATTTGGTGTTTTGGGGTACCAGGTTTATGTCCTAGAGGGGGTGGGGTTGGTACGCTGAAGCTTCTCATTGGATGCATGTTTCTGGGTAGACTTTTGTGCCCATCAGAATGCCTAGGCAGACTTTTGTGGCCATCGTTGATCCGTTTACCAGGAGAAACGATGGCCGTGGGTTGAGAGCGCCCGGTAATGGACAAAGCTTCTGTAGAACGAGCTGAAAACATGGATTTATTTTTTTAGACTCTATGGTTACAACTGATTCCCCACCAAAATGAAAAAAGTGGACTTATTAAAATGTTCCTATTTTTTATTATGAAAGACTGCTAATGAAAACTAAATGATAAAACCCAAAACTGTCATATCTGAATAAAACCATAATTAGAAACAACATTATTACAATGCAGTGAAACAATGTCTCTACTATAAATAATTAATTGAATCCAAAGTATAAATGATCTTACTTAAAATTCAGACAGAGATAGGTGGCCAAAGACAAATTAAGATTTTCTATTCAAAACATCTTTTTGTGACATTATTTTTGTATACAAGTCATAAATAGAGAAAAATGTTTAAGAAAAGATACATTTTCATTCGACAAAGTTTTTGGACATCCTCATCAACCCATGGTTTACTATATCATTTATTTTACCTCCACTCCTTAGGTAAAATAAATCTTGCTATATAGCTATAATTTGAGTTACAGAAATACTACAAAATCTAAAATTTCTATTAGGTAGACAATAAAAAATATTTGGAACAGTATCTGAAACCATGTAATAGTCCACAATATTAAGGGCAAGCTGGATTGCCTCATTGATGATTTCTATAAATTGCCCATAGTCAGTGGAGGTAACAAAGCTTACCATGGATTATTGATGGTAGATTTCTTAAAATGGACATTTGATTCAAATATGACAGATGACATGCAAAAACAACCATGCAACAACATCTATGAAGAAAATCACATTTCTTAAAAACTTAATAAGAAATAGATTTGTCATTACAGAAAGCTTGAACTGGATGACACTCAAAGCCATAATATTATGCAAAATAAAGCATGAATTTAAAGCCAATTGCTTCTTTAGCAAGCAATGCCATGAGCTGTTCAATCATAATTAAAAATAACTGAAGTTAAATTTTTTAACTCAAACGTAATTCTTAATATGCTTTAAACCTTCTAGTAGCCATTTCTCTGAGTATTTGATTGTAAAACTGAAGATCAGCTTTCACAAGAATTTTTTAACCTGTGTTTCCTGTTGATTTTTGTTAAAAAAAACTTTGAAACCCTTCCCACTGTGAATATCCCGATATTTTTCATGTCAACACTAATATACATGCCATAGCCAACTCGAGCTGGGTAGCACTCTTCCATTGTATCATTAGCACTGCTGAATTCATCTTCATCCAAGGTAGATAACTTATCTGTGAAAATACAACATTGATACATGCAAGGTCATGCTAGGATCAAAGACTAAACAAAGGTCAAGGTCATGCAGGAAGTGCAAGCTTTTATATGAATTTTGATTTAAATTTGTTTTATTTGTTAACAAGACAAACTGTGAGCACAACTCTCAAAAATACCCCTTCTCCCCATTAATTATTTGGCTTTTGATTGAGCTGAGATGAATTTTCTTCCTATGTGCAAATCTACATATGGTGTCTTTCATTCATGGAAATTTCCATTGAACTCCTTTAATCTGTTTAGGAGGAGATATGCTTACAACATATGTAGACAGACTGACAAATGGAAAGACAGACTCCTAGATACCTTCCAAACTTTGTTTGTGGGGATATAAAACTTGATATTGCAGAGGTGCTATAATGAAAATATAAAATGGTGGAGACAACATTTAAACAAATCTACAAAAAAACTAACATCGAAATTAAATTTGACAAAAAATTCATAAATCATCCCACTTGGGGAAAGGTTTACATTATCTCTAAATATTTCCTAGGCATCCGATTTGTGTCACCATTTCTTCCATTATGACATCATTATCAGTCTGAACATTCATTTCTGTCCTCCATTATTTGTCCAAACATGTGCCGACTACCTAATGATCTCCCCTGTAGTGTGCATTTACTACCATAACATTATTTCTCTGGATCTGCCCTTATATATTATGTTATATTTTTCATCTCTCCCAAAATAGGATAGCCTCGTAAACAATTTAAACAAATTAACTTTCAGATCTAACCCCAATACCCAAACTAAGTCCCCCTCATTTTTACTAGCTTGTTAAACTTACAGTGATAATCTGTGTTCAAAATGGGCACTGTGAAGAAACAAAAATGTCAACCATTAACATCTAATCTACTGAAAGATGCACAACAAAATCTAATCTACTGTACTGTATTATTAAATATTAAAAATATACAACTTAATAAAATCCAGTCAAATATAAGCATACTCAGCTGTTGACACCCCCCAAATCCCCACACCTTCCACAAAAATGATCAACAAACTCACAGTTGCCAATGATTAAGCAGTGTGATTACTATGACTACAATACGAAAAAAAAAAAAAACCATCTAAAATTGAAATTTTAGACAAAACCACATTTCATGCCAGCTATGATGAAAATGAAGCATAGATGCCAACCCCTTTTTGACAAAATCAGTTACAATCCATCAAATTTTCAGTAATTTAGAATATTTCTCAGTAATCATTCAAAAACGTTCAATTTTTAAAACAAATTAAATGAGGAGACTAAAAAATAATGTGAAATACCATTTTTTCGGAACACAGTAATATAAGATCTACGAAAGATAGATAGATAACTCCCTAGAAAATCGAACACATGTTAGCATTTTCTTAATAACAGACTGAACCGGAACGCTAACAATAAAAAATCCGAGTTTTTCAAAATTGAACAGCGGCAACCGAGAATAGTAGTTATTTGACTGTTGATAGTAATAGTGTAATGTTGACCCCAAAAATCGTAGAAATTACGGAATAATTGTAATGGTTGGCATCTATGAATAAAGCTAAGCATGTGATATTAATGCAAGTTGAATGTAACCATTCATTGACTAACAATGTCTGCTGCTCATGTTTTTCCAACTCCTCTGTTTTTGTCCATTTCTATTGATTTTCTTGCTCAGTGACTTTTCATACATAATAAAGAGCAATTTTGAAAAGTTACTTCAAAATCCCTGCTATATTTAATGCCTTTTATCACCAAAACAAGACATGATGGCCTACCATATTTTTGTCCATATTCAAATGTTTAGAAATTACAGCATTTTTTCTTTAAAAATTAATTTCAAGTTAATAAAACTGCATAGGTCACATTAAAAAGGAGCACTTTCTATTACAAAGTCCTCGTCACAGAAAACACAATCAGGATTTTAAACAAAGACACAAAATTCCTATCCAGAGACTGCATTGTCTTTATATGAGAATGTCAAACCAAAATGACAAAATCTACCATTTTCAGATTATTACAACAATGTATAAGCAATTCATGCCTAAAAATTTACTAGTTGAACAATTCTGCACACACACATCATGCATTTTCATAACCATGCAATAAAGATGAAAAATCTGGGACTCAAGGAGGGTACTCCCTACAGGTCAGAAGGTCACCTTTAAGAATGACTACAGGTCATTTTCAGGCAAATGAACAGCTCAACAGAGGTAAAAACTTGTTTTTTAAATAATTTTAAGGTCACTTTAAATCATAAGGTAGGTTGTAAGGTTTCCTCACAAACCCCTTTAGGTCACAGGTAGGATTTGACCATCCTGGAATCTCAAATTTGAATGTCTTCTTCATTTTGCTCTAAGACAAAAGCAGCCGGTTAAATCATTCATTCCAATTTGTTCTTGATGACAATATTCTTTAATAAAAAATTTGCTGTAACAGCTACAGTTTTTAAAATTGTTCTGGAATGTTGTGCATACATACTTGAGGAAGGTTGTGGCATGTCTCCAGCATTGACCCTTGGTGTACTACTGTACTGCATATTGTATTGTGTCCTTGGGAAACCAGGACGATGTCCTTGAGACTGGTCCTGCATCATACCATTAGGAAGGGCTGTGACCATGGCAACAGCTGTAAAAATAATATAAGAGTATATAAGAAGTACCACTAATCATTCTTTGCGAGCAAATTATAGAAAAAAAGATATTTTTAATATTTAAATATCAATACAACCTGTGTCAACCGATACTAAGATTGGAAATAAAGTGAAACAGCTTTATTTTCAAGACTTTGAGATAACTCTACCAAAATATTGAATCTTTGCATTACTTTCAACACTGAGACAAATTTAACAATATATTTTAGTTTTTTATTCTTAAATTCTACTGAACTACTGAAACATTGTGAGTCTGTGACTTACGTTCCCTTGGTGGACCCTGTGTTTCTACAGATATAGACAACTTAGAAGTTTTGGGTCGACCCAGCCCACCCTGACGGCGGGGAAAACTATCCTCTCCACAGTAATATACATCAGAATCTGCAAGGATGGACAAATATGAACATTTAATATTAAGGTACTAATGTTAGCTTAATTATCACAAACTATGTGAAATATTTTGATAGGAAAATACAAGAGAAAATACAAACTTTTGCAACTTTGAACTTATTCTTTGTAACTCTTCTGAAAGATGTCATCTTAGGTGGTAGATGTGGATTAAGGGAGATAACTTCTGAAATTACATTCCATCTGATCAAAAGCTCTTTAAGCATCTTATTGAAATAGATCAAAATTAATCTGTGTGAACTGAATGCTTACATTAGATTAAAGAAAAAGATGTATAAGGGTTCTGTCCATTAAACTAGGTCTACAAAACTGATGAAAATTAATCACGATAAATAAACCAATATCACGCAAAACCATACCTGTTAACCTATTGAACTCAGAGGGAGATCTTCCTCTTTTCAGTTTTTCTGAATGGGAGATTTTATGGGACATCCTTTTTGCAGAAAGAAAAATATAATTTTGCTAGAAATCCAAGTATACAGTTAAGACAAAGACATAAAATCTATGATATCTTTTTATTCTACTGATGATTTCTATCAAAATTTGAGCAATTAGTCCAACAAAAGGATATATTTTTTGTTGATTGCTTCTCAATGAACATAGTATTACATAGACACTGTGTATTTAAATAAATTTAAAAAGCCATATTTGGAACATAATTTGTGCAATATTTCTGCAAAGAGGGAGATTTAGGGGAGAAATTTGTGAAAGTGGGAGATATATGTCTCAAACATGGGAGACGCTCAGAGTCGGAGATTGACCCAATAATAGGGAGTCTTCCTCCTAAAATGTGAGGGTAAACAGGTATGTTCAAAACTGAATTTTGCTCAATTTGACTCCAAAACGAACCTTTATTTAGCATTGTCTAGTGCCAATTATTATTGTTGTCTACACATACCATTATTAGAACACAATTTTTTGTGGTTGTATAAAAAGTAAATTTTACCAGGGTGTTTAATTATTCATTCTAAACAAGAGGTAAAATTCATGTGAATACATCCTTTTCTGAAAAATTATGTTAACGATCATTAAACTAATTACTAACTTTGTCTTTCCATGTCTGGTCTGTACAGTGGAAGACTTTCATCAATTGACTTGGAATCCTGGGAATTTCTTCTCAATGTACTCATTGTTAACATGGAATCGCTACGGTCAGGTTTGTTTAAACTCTTCAATTCCATTGGATCATGATGAATCCACAGGTCAGGTGGTTTTAAATCTTTTTGTCCTGGTTTCTTACTTGGTGATTGGGTACCTTGTGGTCTATAAAAATAAATTTATTAATATGATTTTGACTCTTTTGCCATGATTAAGTTTACAATAATTTAATAAGAAAACACTCAAAATTTGAATCTCAACAAATTATCTTTTTGTGGAATTTCGAAACAATTTTTATTGCTTTTTGTCTGTGACTTTAAATGAAAATGGGGACCTGGATAAGTATCTAGATAGACCTGGATAAGGATCTAGACAGTGATTTTTTTTTTTAATTAACTTACGGTCTTTTCCCTCTCTCACTATAATCCCTCCTTTTACAGAAGACAATAGCCACTACAATGATTACAACACAGAAGACAGCTCCGACCACTGAGGCAATGATTATGATGATTATGTTTGTCGAAAGACCTCCCACTTTGGAATTGTCTTCATCTTTATCTTTTTCCTGTTCTTCTGGATTCAGCGGTGCTGAAAGTAATATTCATACAGACAACTTATTTTATATCAAATTTCTTGGTTCAGGGGTGCTGAAAGGCAAATATACCCAGTCAACTTATTTTAAATGAAACTTCTGGCAGTCCAAGAACTGAATGTAAAAAATTGGTGATTCTATCAAAATTTGATGGTTGGTTATATGAGAAAATGTACCAATTTTAGAAAATAATCAAATTAAAATTTCAAGAATACTCAAAAACAACATAAAGTGTCTTTTCCGCTACAAGTTTACAATACCTTTGAACTGTCAATAATACTACTAAAAAAATCACATTTTGAGATGTTTATTCAAATAAATGAGCCCCCTCAGATAGAAACCAGCCTTATGTAAGCAAAGACATGTACATGCATTATCTTTTACAGATCACAAAAAAATTTTGGAAGTCACATTCCAATCAGTTTTTAAAATTATTTGCAAAAAGGTCTATAAATATTTGTTCTTTTCTTTGACACATAGCTGTTTCTAAGCTACATTACTGGTAATTCTGTCCAATAGCTTATCATTGAAGCAGCTTTTATTGCAGTTAGCATAAGGTCTTTTTCTATCTGATGTGGATCAAATCCTGTTCTGTCATGCAATAAAAAGATAGATATGTTTATCAGTAATAAGCATGTTCTAGAATTGAGTATCCTGGATAAAAGAATAAAAAATATATTCGAGAAATGGTCTTGACTTACCATTAAAATCTCTGGATGGGATGACCACATCTGGTGGGAATTCTGGGTTAATTTTGCCTCCACCTGTACCATCGGCTAAAATGTCAATGTAGGATTTAAATTAACAAAGCATCTAAGCAAACATTAGTGTACAACAATAGATTTTGGGGGTTCAATTTTAATGTTTGTAGGGTCTGTAAATTCTCAATATTCCTGTTTGATCCCTGCATATTTGTACACTGTTTACACTGACAGGCTTTCAGCTTAACTATGGTTTTCTTGTTGGAGTTCAGTCTTTCTGACAATTACCTCACATCTTTCGTTTATCAAATATCAAGTATCTTGTCCCAAGAGGCTCCACCTATCATCTGATGGCAGTAGTCAGTGCTACTGTGACAATGAACATTCTATATACAGATGTACCCAGATATAAAAAACAACTTGTACAGTTGTTCAACAAATGAGTATTCCATAAGACACTTTGATACTGAACCACACTCACATTTATAGACAGTTTACTCTGCAAATCATTTTAGAAAACCGGACAATTTGAGCAGATAACACATAAAATAAGCTATCTATTTCTGATGTTGCTGATGGTAGAAAAAAATGCCTTCCCATTTAGAAGAAGAAAGAGAGGTATAATAATTTCTGGAAGAATTAAAAAAAAAAACCTTAATCAACTATTAAACAAAGAATCTTACATTTAGGAGTTTTATAGATGACAGTTGGCGAGATGCTGCCGTATCCTTTACTATTACGGGCCTGTATTTTGAAGTAGTATGTGGTGTCTGGAGTTAATCCCTTTATAGATGTAGTCAGCCTCTCTCCCAGTACACCTTCAACCACCCAGTTAATATCGTCTAAGTTAGGGTCAGTTGTATAGAACACCAAATAACCTGAAATAAATTCATTACGACCATAATTGACAATTATTACAAAGACCTTATATCAAGAAGAATCTAATGTAATGATATCAACTGAATGACCTTACTCCCTCTGACATGTGTCAGTTTTCCAAGAGTTGTCTGTATTCCAATGCACAAGAATGAAAAATTTATGCAAAAAAGTAAAAAAATTCTTTTTCTCTATGATAGAAAATAATCTAGGTCTGACAAAAAACATATGACTTGTAATTTCCTTAGTCAATGTAAGAGAACATTGATCAATGCCAAAAAAAGGAATCCTACCTGTGAGAAGCCATAACTTTTTTCTTCATAAAAAGTCATCATATGTGCTATTTAAATCAAAATCAGGCTTCCTAATGCTTAAATTTATTATTGATCACCTATTTGAAAAGTTTCCCCCTTTTTCTCCAGTTCAGCAGTTTCAATACTTTCTAAAAATTAACCCACTGAGCATTTTTTTCACTTGAAATTCTGTGGAAATAGCTGAAAATCTGTAAAAAGTAAACAGGTCTGAATCAGCAAAGACCATCATTCCTCACGAGTATTACCTATCAACCTTAAATCTTTTTATGATTTATTCACAGTTAAGAGATAAAAGGGTTTTTAAAATTTGAAAGGGAAACAACTCTCTTGGGTAGATGCCAATTAAATGGGTTTTACCCTAATCTTCGGCTTAACATATAATTGGCTCAATCGGTTGCAGAAGTGCTTGCCAATTAAGTCTTACAGCATGAGTTTTTTCTTCTGATTTGCCCATTAGGTTGAAGTCGGTCGCCGGTTTTGTCTGACTGCCTGTGTTTTTACGTGTAATTTGCCCATTAGGTTGAAGATTGGTTGCCAGTTGAGTATGATGGTTTATGCTTTTACCTGTAATTTGCCCATTAGGTTGAAGAGGGGGTTGCCAGTTGAGTCGGACAGCCTGTGGATTCTTCTCATTTCTGATAGTTGTCAGGTCTCTTGGGTGTGATCCAGGTGCTGAAAGATAACAAAACAATTTAAAAGAAGGAAATCATTCACAGTGGACTATCTGAAATATTCATCACTCAAAATTTCAAAAGAATTACTTTATCTGAAATATTCCTGATCAAAAATTAAAAAATATTTGAGCAAAGATAATAACATATTCAAACTGATACAAAATCAGACACTCTGTATACAGAATAAAATGTTTAAAAATTCATAAATTTTTTGTGGACGGACATTCTTAATAGATCTCAATAAAATAATTTCTAGATTTGCATTCCAAACTACATCTTTTTAAAGTATTGCCACATGATCACGTCAAGAAAGAATTTTTGGCCTTAGGAAAAACTTAATTCTCTTACCAGCTTCTTCAGTTGTGTTGAGAACACTCATACTCCATGTACTTTGTCGACGACCCTTAATGACCTTGACACTGAATTCATACTTGGTATATGGCTTCAGGCCATCAATATGACAATTCAATCCTGTCGAGTTGACATACTGGTGACGGTGATTTGTTCCCTGCATGGCCGTGTACCGTACAGTGTAGTAACGGTTGTCGATGTTACCGAGTGTTGTGTCTGCCCAGGTCAGTAATACCGTGGAAGATGACAGAACTATAGTTTTCAGGCCAACAGGGGGCATCATTGGAGTAACAGGTTCTGTAACTAAAACAGACAAAGAATTGTATGTGTTTGCCTGATTCATGGATGATCTTCAAATACTTCCAATCTTTGACTGATTGATTGTTGCTTATTGTCCAAATGCAAATATTTTTTTGCATACTGTAAAAGCAGTTTATTTCGTGGCGTCTTATACATTGCTATTATCACAGGTCCTTATTTACTGCAAATATTTTCACCTGCGAATAATTCAGAGTTTAGCTGAAAGTCAAGTTCAAAATTAGCAGTAATCACAAAAAATAGAACCACAAAAAACATACATAAATCTGTATTATTGATAATTGCTATCTGTGAAAACTACTACATGTACTTTAAAGTATTCAGAACATGCACATAGTAATGTAAAGTTAATAAGTAACCCTGCTTTGTATGAGAATAATATATTGAGCTTAATTTATAAGGTGCTAGCTTAAAATACAAAAGTGTCTATACATGTCACTTTAACAAAAACACACCATTCTGAACTTAGTCAATACAGTGCTCTAGAATGTATTTGAATTTTTACTTTCCCTTGGTTATTTGGATGTCAAAACTCACTTTCCCTCCATTTAAAAGAATATAAATTTTTTTGAAATTTAACTTTCCCTGGACTAAATTTCACTTGCTCCGGGTACCGGGAAATGGGAATCCTAGAGCGCTGCAATATCAGATAAAATATTTGAAAGTGAATGGGAGACTGGGTAGTAAAATTTGATTTCCTTCAATCATTAATTGAGGACTGTTCTCAGTTATCTGCTCAAATCATGTGAACACAAAAAATAGAAAATGCCGGCTGGTTGCTCCCTGTCTACCAACCTACATCCTCCATTATGTTTGTATGTGCCCTGGACTATTATATGTTTACCTTCTTCTTCACTGGTCTTGGCTGTGACATACTTGGGCTGTCCATCACCTTTCTTATTGTATGCCCTCACAGTGATGACATATTCAGCGTTGGGTTCTGTAAAACACAAATTATTTCACTATTTCAGGCAAAGATTTCTATCGCTGCATTTTTAAAAACAACTCAAACTGGGCAAAAAATTGACAACTTACTGCCACACGAAAAAACGATTATTACATAGAAAGTTAAGAAAAGGGACAGGTTGATCGAGGATCCTTGTAAATTTCTTTTAAAAAAAAACGTTTCAAAATACAGTGCACCCTCTATCATGGCAGTCCCTCACTTATTGCCATATTTTTGCAAGATCCTCTTTTCCAAAATTACTATGATTTTCATGTTAATATTCCCTGGATCTATGGCCGCCCTCACATATCATCAAAATTTGGTCTGGTCCCAAAGGTGGCAACATAAGAAGGGTGCACTGTATAGGTATTTCAGAACCAAAAATATACTGATTCTTACCTAAGTCTTGAATGGTGAACACATTGACATCTGGTCCCAGGAAAACCATATAAACATCAGCTATTCCTTTACCATAACCCAGGGTGTATCCACGTACCATAATCTTAGACTCAGGCTCAGGTGGTGTCCAAGATACTCTTACAGATGTGGCATAAGCTGTCTTTCTTAAATTTCTTGGAGGCGGTGGCACAACTGATTCTGTAGATATAAACATATGAAGCTACAGGTGGCGCTAGATAAAGACAATCAAACCAACAGACCTTTATATCATCCAACATTTCCAACAAACACCATTTTATGGTAACTTGTAAGATAAATACATATAGAATATAGGACATTTTGTATGTTGTACTGACTTTATCAGGGAAAATATTCAGTGAGCCCATAGGGCAAACTGAATATTTTATCGTGATAAAGTCAGTACAACATACAAAATGTCCTATATTCTTTTTATCGGTAATT
>JARWCS010164521.1:0-14310 GCA_034783895.1 Geukensia demissa | reverse complement strand
TTTAACATTTTGGATTTTTGTAACCTACACGTCCTTGCGAGTTGAATATGTACCTTTGCATATGATATTGTCTCAATTTTTGCCTTTGATTCAGTACGCCCTCTTGTATAACCATTGAATAACTATACCCCGGGAACCCGATGCTGTCTTTAATCTTATTTAAACAACTTAATATATACCTAAAAAAGGAAACAGAGAGCGTAATAAAGATATTCAACACTAAACGAAAAAGGGTCAATAGTAACAGATAACCTACACAAAACTAAATTTCATTGTTGATGACGCAAGTCAAACCTCACAAAGACATGAGGTATGTTTTACCTTTGTATATAAAGCTAACTACACTAACCCTTATAATTGGATAACCCCAAATGTTACGCTGGTATTTCAGGAAATGAAAAACTTTTCTAAATAAAATGCGTGTGCATTTGAACATAATTAATATAAATTTATCTATATTAATAATTAAATTCCATACATGGAAGTGTAAAGTTTAACGTGAATACATCAAAGTTTGAAATTTCGACCACTTTTTTCTGTGTTCTTTATAATAGCTTATGTAATTCTTACGGCCACACCAGCCATATAGAGTTGGTAGGATTTTTAGGAGGGTTGATAAAACGGTGCAACATTTTATGTCGTTTTGGTATTTATTATTATTTTTGTCTTTTTTATTAAATTTTTTTTTGGAAACATTCTATGCAGTTTGTTCTTTAACTTATGAAGGAAATTAAGCATAGAAATGCATAAGTAGATTTCAATTATCTTGAAAGATAAACTTATGCAATCGTTTATATGTTCCTAAACCAGTTCGGTTTATCTGTCCTTGTTCTGTGTGTGTATATATAAGCTTTTTTTTGGTTGACTGTTTTTCTTGGAGAAGTTGTATGTTATTTTCAGCGAATCATGTTATCAATTTGGTCTATCAAATATATTTTATTTATATATAGAGTTTAAATGTGAACGATTGCATATACCCAAAAGATAACATTATATATTAATGTATGTATTGAATGGAATTTAATTGCGATTTCTTTTCAGAAATTATAGCAGGTGTATCAGCTGGACTTGTACTTTTAGGAAGTGGAATAGGGTTTATATATTGTATTGTTAAAAGGTTTGATAACTTTTTCCAAGTTTCTATATTTTTAAGACCTATGCGGGAAGGCAAATTACATGAAAGCCGGGAAGGAGCATTAAAATCAAACTTCAAAATTCAAAAAAAATTATTTTTTTGCGCTTATTTATTCAAATTTCGAAAAATTACCCTTCCCGCGTTTTGTTTTTCAAAATTCAGAATTCACTATACAAGAAAGTATCATAATATGTGTACAAATGGCTAAAGAGACTTTTGGTTACATTTCCGTTCAGAAATTCTCTTTTTAAAAAATATGGGTAAAACTGTTTTTATTTTTAAACAAACCACCATCTTCCAAATTAAATAACTTTTACCTTACTACATGAAAACATGTTTTAAATATATTTTTGGGTTGACCATTGGTGTAGACTGTGTATCTGTAAATAACTTACCACTAAAATATGGAAATGAAAACTGCGAGAGAAATATCTCAATCTCCTTTTTCTATATAAAATAACCAAGCATACAATTTAAAATAACAACATGAGAAAAAACCAAACAAAAAAGAGCATTGAAACAAATTTTTCCTAGCTAGGGGCAATATCAACATTGTTCAACTCACAATTCTTAGATCATGTGTAGTATATTTTACTTATTTTCAAGACTGTTCTGACTGTTTTTTTTAAGCGTCATCGATACATCTGTTTCATATGTCACAATCCCAGAGCTTAAGCATTTTAAAAATTTGGTATCTGATTCATATAACGATAATGTTTAAAAATAGTTCTAAATGAAACTTTTGTTATACCTGATTTGACACTTTTATTGAGGTAAGAGGGCGAAGCCAACTTCTATATGCAAAGTGAAACTTACACACATAGGTATTATGTTGTCAGTGCATTTAGTTTGACCTTGGTTTGGCGAACAAGGACAAAGTTCGTAAACTTCAAGTCATTATTCCCAAGCTCTGATGGAAAAATTCAAAAACATTTACAATATGTTCAATTAAAGTTCATGTAAATAAATAAAAACAACAAATGTAAACAAGGAATATTCCGGTAAAATGTCAGTGGAAAAATAACACAGTTCATATGTAATTTCGTGTTAATAAATCCGTTATATAGCGGAGAATTTGTATGAAATATATTGCACATTAATAGAATAAACAGTTTATAACAGTTTTTTGTTACATACGTGGTAGTTATCCGAAATAACTCTGGTATTTATTCCTCTTAATTACTAACGGTCATTCCACGTGTGCTGATTGAAGGAAATCGATCACGATAAGGGATGTAAACTAATTACAATATCTACGTATAAATTTTCTGTAAATTACTCAGATTAGCGGAAAACCGAAACACTATAAATTTAACGCAGTAATAATGAACGGCTGAACACGGATATTCAAATGCAAAAAAATACTTGTTTATTCGCAATATGTAATAAATAATTTTAAAATAAAAGATTATCATTATAAACTTTACTTTCTTTTATAGGTCAAAAGATAAAGTTGTCAGAAGGGACAATACGAGACAAATTCTCGAAAACGACTATGTTGGAACACAATCTATAAATCTCCCAAACTATAAACTGTATTATAATATGGATGAAACTGGATTCAACAGCCCTGTTTATGCTACTCACAATCATTCCTTTGATATAGATAGGGAAACTGATTTCGATGATATGAATGTTCGAGAAATAAATAATTTTTACGGTATAGTTGAGTATGGCCAAATAGAGAAAAGTGAAAAGCGTAAAGGGAGGAATGAACTTCCTCAAAGACAGAAAATGAAGAATGACGATATTTACGCTGATTCTGAAGAGGATACATATGATGTGTCGAACAATGTACGACATAAAGAGGTTGACAATAATCTGTATGGTCACGCGGTAGATCTTGTGTATGACACCTCGAGCCACGTACGGAAAACCGATAATGATGAAACCTATGATCATTTCCATGGACAATAAAATGGATTAATTTTAACTTGGTGACTGTGTGAACAAATAACTGTTTTATTTCTCTACTATATTACAATTGATATTTTTATTAAGCTATTTAATTCCAAGACAATATTTGAAGAAGATTATCAATTATATTTTTTCTTTTTTTCTTTAAAACATCAATAAGCAAACACAGAACCTACAGACTACAGAGGTATATGAGACCAAATATACCTAACTTAAACATTATCAATGGCACACGCTGTGTTGCTGTATTCATGTTAATTTTCTCATCAGAACTTAGGCAGGTGGTAACGGACAAACTAGTTTGTATTTTAGTTTTTAAAAACTTTTCTCGGTTTTTTAAATCTCCTTTGACAGAGCAAACGGTTTTGGTCTTAGTAAACGAAACGTTCCTGGAAACCATGTAGGAACGGTTTATAATATTCACATATCCTCTCATTTTGAGGTTTATGCTCTATTCATTCCTTGAAAAAAGTTCTATGTATTTGTTTGCTTGCATTTTTATTACTTTGGTGTTTGTTTCTTTTATTGATTTGTAAAGTTTGTTTTCAGAAGCTTTTATAGCCTTGATACCGCAGGTACACGACGGAGCAAAGAAGTTTTAAGTTAAGAAAAATTCTATTTGCGACATCATGTAACTAAAAATTAAGGTCATTTTAACGTCCGAAATAACAGCAATAAGACGTTGTGTTTTGGAAATGGAAAACTTTTTGTTGTGGTCGAATGTTGGAAAATATATGGCGTTGCTGAGACATAATTATAAAGGCGTCTTGTATACGACAGATGTTGACTAGATTACGTCGATATTCAGGCATCTCAAACATTGTCAGGGTCATCAATGGTCATCTGGTGTTATTGATGTTGTGTGGTAGAATATTTGTAGTATCACCGCATGTTCAAATATAGAACAAAAGATATCTGATATGATAATCCATGAGACAGCCATCCAAAACGCATAAGTATCAAACTTCTTCAGGTTGCCCTCTACATGCTCTAGGCCTTTAATAATAAACACATGTCCACACCCTACGATAAACTGAAAAAGGTCCTCAAAATAAAATGTGATGAAATTTGAATATAACAGCTAACGGCCAAAACAGTAAACAATGCGAAATAAAAACTGTAAACCAACTTTTTGCGGCTATAAATTTTCGCGTTTTGATGATATATGTATAACACTGTTACGCAGTGATTTATTTTCGCGATTCTCAAATCGGTGGTGAGAAATTTTCGAGTTCCGGCTGACTTAATCGTACGTTTTAACTGCATTTGATAAACTAGGGTTTTTTTCAGTTTGATTTGTTTAATAATGAATTATGCGTTCGTTAAAAAACGACCTTTGTCCTAAATTAAAATTTCACTCCAATAAATTTTGTTATTCGAAATAAAATAAACATTTGTATTCCAGAAGTTGTCAATGCCACAATCTGACACTGATGGCATCAGCTAACCACTCTGATTTTAACCTGTCTCATCAATTTGTTTTTATTATTCGAGTATTAGTTTTTTAATAAGATTTTATAACCAATCAAATTCAACCTTTTAAGGCAGTGTAGCATAATTGGTGACATACCGTGAACAATTTAAAAACTGCTCGTGCAGTGTTTAAAAGATGAATGATAAAATTAAAACTGTTTTTTTCTAAATAGTAAACTGAGTTACACGAATAGTCATCTAGAGTAGAGTTGTCAATTTATCCCATACAGTGTCGTATTGGGACTGCTCTTCAGCTAATTATTATTTTTATAAGCTTGTATAATTTTCATTTGGAAAACAGTCTACTTGTTTGCATATATAAATTTTCGCGATTTTTAGTTCTATCGCGAAAGTCGAGAAAGGTTGGAACCCGCGAAAGAAAGTTTGTTTACAGTAACGCTAAAATATAAAAACAACGACAACCCCGGAATACAGGTTCCTGGCTTGGGACAGGCACATAAGTGTGTGACGGGGTTAAACATGTATGTACATACTCAACACTCCCCTTGCCAAATGCAGTTGTGCATTGGAACCAAACCCTTAAAAATTCCACTGTACACGATTTAAATATTGAAGTATTTTCATAGTACATGTAGTACTCAGACATAAAGAAATAAAAATAAAACAAGAGGTACAGACCTCGAATATTTATCGCTATTAATGATAGCTAGTTCAAAATCCAGACACAGCTGATGACAAAAATGGTTCTTTCAAGCTACAAAATGAGTCCGGTTGGATTTATTGTAAAAATGTCGTTAACAATGTGATGTTTAGGTGTAAAAATTAATCAAAAGGTATCGACATATGTAAGATGACATTTCACAAAATAATGACTGAAAAGTCATGGTGTAAATTATTGAGCAGAGAGTGTATGATGCTACCAATGGAGACAATATTTAAAGATCTTAAAATAATGTTAAATTGATAACCTTTATTTGCTTTATGTATAAGTTTATTCAAGTAACTGACAAGTCCTCATGGGTTGTGTTTGAATTTAGGAGCTTTATTTACCAGATTTTTAGAAAAGTGTGGGTGTGATATACCGCATTTTATCAATTTTCTACAGATGCAACCTAATGTATTAATGATAGAATTTTATAAAGCTTTTAACTGATCGAAACGATATCATTTGCATAATAATTTGATAGTAATATAAAATCACTTTCATAAAAATTTGAAGTATTACTGCATGCAGGGTAAAAAAAGACATAGTTGAGAAATATAAACGAGCCAAAGAGACGACCTCGTCAAGTATGCGAAAGTTTATAGTAGGGAAATCGCCCGCCTCACTTATAGTATATTTTACTTTTGATTTTACCTTGTGAAACCGAAATATTTATATTCGGAACAGGACAACTGCTGCTGTCCTTATTAGCTTCAATAACAGTAAGTTTTCCGGGGTAAAATGTAAAGACATAGTGTAATGAATTCGAGTTATAATCTGCAAAGATTTCTTCTAGATAGCGGGAAGAATTATTGAATTTATCTATTAATTCAGATTTGGAATGATCTTTGTGGAGTTTGACCATAACCCGGGATTCATTACAGTAGTGTAAATATATTTTATTTGAAATCTGATAATTAAGACAATACAGTATATTACACAAATAAAGGATTCGGAAACAAGCTAAATAGCTTATATCAATCCGTTTCCTAATGAAAGATGGCACACGAATTACACAGCAAAAGCACATGTGTTTCACAATAAGTAGTATTCAAAATAAAACAAATATCAATAATGTGGAGAACAGTATAAACTATAAGATGAAATAATAACGTTCCGTACAATAAATTAGTTTACTCGAGTAGTATGAAACAGTTACATCGCTTACTTTTTATGATATACATTTGAGTGGATTTAAAAATACGGATATTAAACTCATCACTCAATTGGTCTGAACCAAAAACAAGAAGATTTGTATTTATTTTAGTTGGTATATCACTGAGCGAATCAAGGAGTTCGTTACGTGTAATTTGGTATTTTGGGCTACATGTATATAATAAGTAGTGATATGTAGTTTCTATTGCACCACACGAGCAAGTAGGGGAAATCACTAAATTCTTAAAAAATAGATGGGAGTTCAGTAAAAAAAAATTCATACGCAGTCGAGAATGTAAAATTTGACCAATCCTAGTACTTACATAGTAATAAACAGGTATTTTATCGATGGTAGTTTGAATAAACCACTTAAAGGTTGCTATCGAATCACTTGAACGAATATTTATAAATATCAAGATTGTTCCAAAACTTTATAGTTCATGATAAAAAATACTCAGAATACAAGTTTGTATGAGTGAAAATGTTAACAAGGTTATTTAATTGTCTGGTGTTATGCTCGTGACGATTGAAAATTGTATTCGGAACTAGATCTGATAAATACGAAGGGGTAATATTATTTAACATTTTGTAAAGCAACACTAATTTGTGATTTTTGCGTCTTGACGCTTATGTCTCCCAATTGGTTTCCTCATATAATTTCTGTATAGATGTTACTCGTGAGCACTTACAAGGATATTTTGTCAATTTTCCAAGCGATTAAGGGGCATTTCTCCTACAAAAATATACGAACAGGACTCATCTTTGAACTCTCGTGAGATATCATTGAGTCAAAGCTTTTGTACAAGAATTATCCAAATCGGATGAGAAGTAAAATTGCTAGAGCGCTTATAATGCGGACGGACACACGGACACACGGACACGCGCACGCCCGGCATTACAATATCCCCCGCACCGCGTTACGGCGGGTACAACAATGAGTTACAATAAATGAACTTGGGTACAGGTTCTTGTTTTTGAAAGGTACATAAAGTACGTGGCGGGCTTAAACATATTTGCTGGCGATCAACTTCTTTAAAATCGTGGACAGTGGTGTAATAATAGAATAAAACAATCATTTGAATCCATTAACATCGGCTTTAAATCACAGATAATTCAAAAACAAATGATAACAAGGTATACATGAACCTATCGACGTCGAAAATAAGAACTTATATTATTTTCCGAACGATTTGATAGACAAACCATGTAAAAAGAGAGATAACGAAACAAATTTTACTGAGTCAGCTTTCGCTTTTTGTTCAACAAAGCATTACAAGTCATTTTCATTGTAAAATATAGTTACACATAACGTTGCAAGAAACACTAGTTGGTAGATGCAGAAATGATAAAATTCGATTTTAAAAATTTTATTTTGATAACAAAAATAAAAAACAAATTACACAATTATCATAAATTCCAACCGATCCAAGTACAATGCGTCTTGAATTGTCGCTTACGGTTGCGCACCCACTACTTCCGGTTATCCGAACTGTCCTTCGTAAAATGAATGTCTCCTAAAATGCTACTGACGGTTTCCGCACACAATACTTTCGGAACTGCCATACCAAATTATATTACAGAGTCGTAATAGTATTCAGTTGCATTTGACATGCCGTTATTTGTAAGTAATTTCAAAATGCAAAAAATATATAGAATTGCGAATTTTGTGTCAAGAGGCGATACTCATATCTACGTGAGAGAATATTGACAACTGCCTACCAAGTTCGAATCGCGTTAATTGGTGAGAAATATTTTGGAAATTTCTGCTTAATTATTTTCAAGACTTTTTGAAAACCTGTACTTTCTGCATTTTATATTAATTCATCTTTAGATCTCTCTCAATTCCATTTTCTTTCTCTGATTTAATGCAAGAGCTGATCTCGTTAGATAGCCTACCTTTACGTAAAAACGACATTTTCTTACATTTTGGTGGATCCAGTGGTACTCAAGACAAGAGTTTGATGACAAATCCGGCTGAAAGTAGTCATTCATGACTCAGACGTATTTTATGGCCCTTTCTCCTGCCTTAAATAAAACGCTTACTAAATAAAACTGCACGGAAGGCTCTTAGAGACAAAACGAAATGCTATCCGTTACTGCTTTGGATTTACCCGTTTTAGGGAAGTCAGAGAAAGTCATTCCCGACAATGGATGCCTAGATCCACAGTACACTCAGCGTGGAATACATGTTAAGAGGATTACCGATCAGAGTATTGCAGTAGAGTTGTTAACCAAACGGTAAACAATTATGACAGAGGTCATACAAGAGAGGAATGAGGCAGACAAAAACATAGAGGACCAGGATCATATATATGAAGAAACTGAACTTGATATGCATGAGAATGATATCAAAATAGGAGATTGTCCATTAGAAAACCATCCTCCAAATGACAGTCAAAATTAAAATTCTATAGGCCCCAATACGGCCTTCAATAATGAACCGGAGTCCAACAAACCATAACGGAATAAATACAAAATGTGGAAACTATTAACTAAACACGACAATCGACCTAATCTATGACAAAAATGGTGAACGAATAATAATAAGTGACTATTTAAACAACCACAATCACTGGACTACGTGTTCCTGGCTTGGAACAGACACATTAAGTATGTAGCGGGGTTATACCAGTTTGTGAGCTCTCAACCCCCTCCTAACCTGCTACAGTGGTGTGACGAAACATCAATGAAAACACTATATAAAAACGTTTGAAATGGATTTAACACTTGAGATCGATACTGAAAACTAATAAGAAACACTTATTAAAACTAGGGGCCTTGGTGGCAGAGGGGTCTAGGTAGTTGATTTGAACTCACCTGTTCAGATCACTGTAGCCTATCAACTATACGGCATGAATTCGAGCCTGAGTTTGCACCATACAAAAAGGGTTGCTTTAAACTCGCGTCGCACGTGATAAAGTTTGTCAGTTACCTGCCTGAGGTAGGTGGTTCTCTCTGGGTATTCTGGACTCCTCCAACAGTTAAACTGACTGCCTTGATATGACTGAAATATTGTTGAAAGAGGCGTTTAACCCCAATCAAACAAAAACAAACAAAAACTAATTAATTTTCAACATTTTTGCAGGGCCGGGAATAGTCATTAAATTGATTACAACACAACAAAATAAAAAAAAAAAATTTATAATAATTGAGTTATGTCGCTTTGTTCGTAAAACAGCAGGTTTTAGTAACTGTGATTTTTTATGCTTAGGTGTTTTGGCTGTTTTTGCAAAGTTTTCTTATCCCTGAACTAATGACAGATAGGAAAGGAACGCTAAATTTTCTATAACATCATTGTTATATCCGCACATATAGGCAAGGCATAATCATTTGGATTCATTTCTTACAGAGAATTCGCTTGTAAAATAAGAAACGCGTATACAAGAAAGGAATTCTGTATACTTCTTAATGTTAACGTTTGGGAACGATGTTACATGATAGACCGGTTCGTCATTGTGAGCAAGAGCAATTATGTATTCGAAAGAGAGTTTATGGAATTTTAGAAGCACACGACCCACATCTTATATACGTTTATAACAAATGTTACAAATCCAAATTTAACTGCATGTAAAGTGCTTTTCTAGATTTATCTACATTAGACACGCTAGGGGCCAAGAATAGACAGATTGTCAAACTTCTTATGAATTTCTAGTAACAATCATGATGGCCAAATGAAATACACAATTCATGACGTAACGAACACCGATAAGTCAAATATAAATAAATTATTATATAGCAATCAGGAAATTGTACAAATAACAATGTTGTAAAGATGTAAACTGTTTCTCTCCAACATTCATTCTAGTTCCCGAAATAAATAAGAGCATATAACTCAGGTACGTGAAAGCTTTTACCGATTTCCACACACCACAAGAGAAACCAAAAACCTTGTAATAATATTAAAAAGATATATTTGGAATATATGCCAGAATAACACAATCCACATCCTTTTGTATATACCAGAATTATTTTTTTTAAATCCGGCATTTTTCCCATATCATTTATTTATTTGAACTGGATATAAAAAATTTAAAAAACTGTGATCACCAGAGTTTACCCGGGAATTTCAATGGAGTTCGTGTTACAGTCGCCGTTGCAAAGTGGTCTTACTTCCGGTGTCAGTGGATAGTATGACAAAAGATTACCCATTAGACTCTGCACCGGATATCATTCGTGTTTTTCATGTTATTAATGGATTTTCCTATTTCTGTTATGTGTTTTACCTTTGACTGGTTCTGTCCTATTTTATTTGTCATGTCCAGTTACTAGTCTCCTGTGAATGCATCTCTGTTTTCTCTCTGACCGTTGATTTATTTTGTATCATTTCCGGATTTGCCATGTCAACTGTCTTCTGATTCATCGTTGATTTCTCTCAATAGTTAATTTATATTGTCTTATTTTCGGATTGTTCAGTGACTAGTCTCCTTTTTACAAATCTCTGTTTTATCTCTGACTGTGATAAGTTTGATTTATTTTCGAGTTTGGCGTGTCCAGTTACAAGTCACCCATTGATTCATCTTTGGTTTCTTCTGTCTGTTTGCTGTGTCAAATACCAGTTACCTTTGTTTCATCTTTGATTTATTTCTTTTGTATTATTTTCGGGTTTGCTTTGTTCAGTGTTTAATCTCCTATTAATTTATATTTAATATATCTCTGTTTGATACTTAAGGCTTATTTTTGGGTTTGCCGCTTGCAGTGACTAGTCTTATGGTTTTTCTCTGACTGCTGATCTTTTTTGAGATTTGTCATGTCCAGTGAGTATTCTATCATTGATTTCTCATTGGTTTTCTCTGTTGACTGATTTTGTCTTATATTCGGGTTTGCTGTGTCCAGTGACTAGTCACCCTTTGACTCGACTTTGGTTTCTTTTTACTGTTGCTTTTATTTTGTCTTCTGCCGGTTTGCTGTCAATCTCCGAAACAGAGGCTCATTGCTTCCTTCGTCAGAATATTTTGACGAAGGAAGCAATGAGCCTCTGTTTCGGAGATTGGTTTGCTGTGTCAAATACCAGTAACCTTTGATTCATCTTTGATTTCTCTCTAACTAATGATTTATTGTGTTTTATTTTCTGGTTTGCTTTGTTCAATGTCTTGTCTCCTTTTTATTTATTTTAATATCTCTCTGGCTATTTAATTATTTAGGCTTATTTTGCCGTTTCCAGTGACTAGTCCTCTTTGGATTCATCTTTGGTTTCTCTTAATAGTTTATTTATTTAGTCTTATTTTTGGATTTGGGGTGACCAATGACAAGTTTTCTTTTGACTCATCTCTGTTTTCTCTGACTGTAATAATTTGATTTATTTTCGAGTTTGCCGTATCCAGTGACAAGTCACCCTTTGAATTTCAAAATATGAGATCTGGCATAAAAGTCTATGAGACAGCCATCCATCAAATGACAGTCGAACGTAAACTTCTACAGGTCCTATTACGGCCGTCAATGATAAACAAAAGTCCATACCATAACGACAGCTGTAAAAGACCCCGAAATACAAGATGTAAAACTGTTCATAAAACACGACAATCGACTTAATATATTGAAAAATGGTGAATAAATAACAATAAATGACATACATGATTCATCTTTAGTTCCTTATTACTATTGATTTTATTTGTCTTCTGCCAGTTTGCTGTGTCAAATACCAGGTTCTTTTGTTTCATCTTTGATTTCTTTCTGACTGTTGATTCATTTTGTTTTATTTTCGAATTTGCTTTGTTTAGTAAGCTTCAGTAGTTTAGTGTCTAGTCTCTTTTTTATTTTTTTATATCTCTTTGACTGTTTAATTATTAAGGCTTATTTTCGGGTTTGCCGTTTCCATGGACTAGTCTCCTTCTGATTTATCTTAAGTTTGATTTTTTTCTGACTGTTTATCAAATTTGTCTTATTTTATGGTTTGCCGTGTCCAGTGACTATTCTCTTTTTGTTTGATCTTTGGTTACTCTATGACTTGTTTTGTTTATTTTTGGCCGTGTCCAGTGATCAGTCTCCTTTTGATTCGTCTTTGGTTTTTCTTTGACTGTTATTTTTTATATAAAAGTTTTGCCGTGTCCAATGACTCTCTTTTTAATTCATCTTTAAAAGAAAGAAAACGTAATATAATCCACAGAGAAACAATTCACCTCTTTTCTGTATTGTGTACTGCATGATTTCTCGCTTAGATGTTGCCTTTAGTTCACTAGATTTCCGTTCCTTTATGTCGTTTGATCTTCTTGTTTTATTTTCGGGTTTGGTCATTGACTAGTCTGCGTTTGATTATTTGGCTGTTGATTTCTTATTTTCTTATTTTCGGGTTGCTAGTTACTAGTCACCTTTTCGATTTATCTTAGGTTTCTCTCTGATTGTTGATTTATTTTTCTCTTATTTTCGGGTATGTCATATTCTCTTTTGACAGTTGACTAATTTGTCTTAATTTCGGATTCGCCGTGCCAAGTGACTAGTATCCAGTTGATTCATCTTAAGTTTCTTTCTGACTGTTGATTTATTTTTTTAATTTTCAGGTTCGCCGTGCCCAGTTCATAGCCCCCGTTTGAGTTATCTTCTGTTTCTCTCTGACTGTTGATTTATTTTGTCCTATTGTCGGGTTTGTCGTGTCCAGTGATCAGTCTCTGTTTAATATATTTGGTTTCTCTTTGTCCTTTGATGTTTTTGTCGGGGTTCCCTGTTCATGCACTTGCATCCTCTTTGATTTTATTTTGGTTTCTATCTGAATTATGATTCATTTTGTCCTATTTTAGGCCTTTTTATGTATATTTGGTTTCTCGTTGTCTTTTGATTTTTTTGTTTTATTTTCTGGTTTTTCTTTCCAGTGACTTGTATCCTCTTTGATTTATTTTTGGTTTTTATTTGACTGATTTTATTTTTCCTTTTTGGCGAATCTCCGTTTGATTTAACTCTGTTTTTTCTTTGGCCGTTGAATATGATTTCTTTAGTCTTATTTTCGGGTTGGTCGTGTCAAGTACTAGTTTCCTTTTGATTTTTCTTTGGGTTCTCTCTGACTTTTGATAGTTATGTCTTATTTTCGTGTTAGCTCTGTTAAGTGACTAGTCTCCTGATTCATCTTCGGTTCGTCTCTAACTGTTGATTTATTTTGTCTTTTTGTCGGATTAGCGTTGTTCAGTGACTGGTCTCCTTTTCATTCACTTTTGATTTATCTTTGTCGGTTTATTTATGTTGTCTTATTTTCAGGTTTCCAAGTTAATGAAAAGTATCCTCAAGAGAAACCCTAAACCTGTTTTCACCTCTAGTTACACTTTGTGTTTCTCTCGAGTCTTCTGTAAATGCATATAGATTCCTGTTGACTAATTACCTGTATGTAAATTGCACAGCCTCTCCCTCTGTGTTTCCCGCCTTATTTGGACACAGTAAGATTGGGACCGATGTATGTTATCGCTGCTGGAAACATTGTTGTTTCTTTATCTACACTTTCTTCTAATTCCCCGTCTCCAATAACTGGTGCCCTTTAAATTCATTTTTCATTCATTGTTGATATATTTTGTTTTATTTTTGCCGTTTGTTTTGGTCTGTCACTAGTCTCCCCTTTTTTATATTTGGGTTTCCTCTGCCTTTTGACCTATTGTCTTTATTTCGAGGTTGCTTTGGTCAGTGACTAGTCTTTTGCATTCATTTTTTTTCTTTCGTTTTTTATTATTTTGGGTTTTCCATGTCCAGCTAGCTATAAAGTCATCTTAATTCAGCTTTTGGTTCTATCAAACTGTTGATTAGTTCTGTCTTATGTTGGGTTTAGCGCGTTCTATTACTACCCTCGATTCCTTTGTCCTTTGTGTCCCACTGTTTTTGCTTTGCTTCTTTTCGGGTTTGCCGTGTCTAATAAACAGACTCTTGATTTAGCTTGGGGTTCTCTCTTAATGTTGAATCGTTTTGTCTTATATCGGGGTTTGTTATGTTCTTTGTCTTTTCTCTTTTATTCGTTTGTGTTTTTTTTTTTTTTTTTTTTTTTTTTTTTTTTTTT
>JARWCS010164520.1:0-22799 GCA_034783895.1 Geukensia demissa | reverse complement strand
GTTGTGACTAACATCGATTGTGACTATACACCGGCTATGACTACTGAGTAACACGACGGGTGCCAATAGTGGAGCAGGAGTTGCTTACCCTTCCGGAACACCTGAATTCACCCTGGTTTTTGTAGGGTTCGTGATACTCCAGCTTTAGTTTTCAGTGTAGTGTTCCGACTTAACGATTTCTGTCTGCCCCTTTGGTATATTCGAATTCCTAGTATAATCTACATCATAGTTTGAACTATTAATTGGAATGTGGGTAGTATCATCCTGACAAATGAAATCTAAATCCGAGTCAGTTTTAGAATTCAAATCCCTAACTAACATTATATCTCAGACATAGCTGTCACGAGTAATTCGTGTTTCTTCTTGGCTGATTTTTAAAAGTTTTCTCCTCTGAAACCACATGGCCAAATTAAAACAAACTTGTCAGAAACATTTTCTTAACCAACTCTAGTAATAAATCACGGTTAACCTAACCAGAAACTTATTCCAATAGCTGTTACCCGAGGTATGTTATGATAAACGACCGCGCTCCTTTCTTGTATATTTTGAAAACCATTAAGATTGAATGGTGCCGAGAATGGATATCCATGAAAATGGACACTTGTTATCATATTACGTAAAGAAAATACAAATACTGATGGTGCGTACCACTGTAGCAGGCTCGTTCACCAAAGGTTCAAACGTTTTAAAGTAAAATAGAATTGGGAGTAAACTTCCAAAGGATCTTCAAAGAACTGTCAAAGTTCTCCTAAGGGAGTTTTATATTAATTTCTTAATTAAAATAATGAAATTGTTCGTAACAATATAAGTATCATGAGTTTTGTCAATACCGAATCATAAACCACAGAACGAGTAATAACAAAAAAAGAAAACGCTCCATCGGACTAAGGGTTCTCTAAACTGTTTACACGTTTGTAAAATTGTAATTTGGGAAAGGCGCATAAAATATGTGGCGAGGTTAAAAATGATGATCAGCTCTCAACCCTTCCCAAAGTGAAAATTCACTGGGTCGATGCATCTGCTGGTGGACCAGAGTTCCAAGAGGGATTTATCAACCCATTTTTAGACTTAATTAACATTAAATTTATCAAGCAATGTTTTACAGAAATTTACTGCATTTGTTGAAATTCTAAAGCACTGGAAATATAGAAAGGCTTTAAAAAGTATTGCCCTTAGAAGAAATACTTTTAGCATGTTTGGATCTCGGACTTCCTATATTTTAGCTCGGAGGTTACTCCTTGAAATGTACATATAGTATAACAGAATTCACAATATTTATTTAACATTGGTAAACTTGTATTTTGAAACCACTGCTGATGGACCAGGTATTCACCAGCCCAGATGTAAGACTTGTCTGACATGAAGCACTCATCATAAATACTATTCATTTTAAGTCATGGGATGTTTACCGTCGGATTTGGCTACCTTTTTATATTTTTTTTAAGTTAAGTACTTCTTTTACTTCGTTTGGATCTCGAAATTCCTATGTTTTAGTTCTTATGCTACTGATAAGGCGTTACTTCTTCAAATGTACATACAGCATAACAAAATTCACAATATTTATTCAACATTGATAATCTTGTATTTTGAAACCACGATGCCTCTGCTGGTGGGCCAGAGGTCTCCAAGGGTATTTACCAGCCCAGTTGTTAGACATGAAATTTAAACAATGTTTTACAGAAATTTGCTGCATTTGTTAAAATTCTGAAGCGCTGGAAATATGGAAAGGCTTCAAAACATATTGCACTTAGAAGTTGTCCCTACCGTCGGATTTGGCTTTCTATTTCGATTTGTTTGGATATTAGTACTTCTTTTAACATGTTTGTATGTTTTGGTTCTGATGCAACTGATGAGAGGTTAATTCTTGAAATGCACATATAGCATTAAAAGCTATTAAACGTTGATGTTAGTCGTGTATCACAATGGATTCGCTTGTGGAGACAGAAATGGTTGGCCTTCAGAATCCCCTGGGTTTATGAGACTCGAATGATTCAATTTTGGTTCCCATTTGGGATGTTTGCTCCTTTTAATTTGTTTAAATGAGAAAAGATATAGAATAAATGCCGTTCAGTCATATTCCTCATGTGCGAATTTTAACGTTTATTATCAATTCTGGCTTAACCTTCATCAGGTAACGAGTCAAAGCCTATTCCATAAACGGAAATATCCAAGCATACACCTTAATCACGATGTAATGTTTCTCATTGAAAAGACAGTCTTCATAAAATTATAAAAAGGATATTGAATAAATGAATTGAGTAAATACCCATTCCTCGTGTACATTTAAAAAAAATAAATCTATTACAAATTTATTTGCGTATAAAGCGATTTTATAGATTAACCATAATTTAGTACGGTACTGGCCAAAACGTTTGGAGTCCAAATGATAACTGATTTGTAAAAATACAAATATCCAGTTAACGCCAAAAGTATTTAAATGCCAAAAGGAACGAAATTGAGTGCATCGCCTTTTAATTGTGTTTTGTAACCTAAAACTAAAGAGAAAATACATGTACACCACTATATTTCCATCACATACATGTATTCCAAAGACGGGAACAATAGCACATACAAAACTCAAAAACGTTTTACTGCCGCCACACAACACTTATGTAAGGTTAACTCTTCATCCAATTAAAAAAGAAAGAATATAGCGTAAGATGTAATTTCTTTGATCAATTCAAAAATTTATTATGAATTCATTTGCTTATAAAGCCTGTGTCTTTGAATTCCGGTTTCTGATTACCAAATATGATTTTTCGAACGCTCTTTTTCAAATTGTAAATGATTACTTTAGCGTTATTGATATTAGTACCCAGGTATCTATTCTGATTTTGCAAAGGAATATAATGAAAAATATGACTAAAAGCGCTTTCTTAGATAAAGGTTATTATTATATTTGGATAAAATATGGACCAGTGTCTTGAAACATCTAACATTAGACGGATAAAAATATTTTGTAGACCATACAAATATTATTAATACCCGCGGGACTTCCTTCATCGGTGTTGTTCTAAAAGATTTATTGTTGATACCTCTGTTTATTATTTTACAAATAAAAGGCTAACATTAAAGACACAAAACCGCTGTTATTATTTTTAAATGAAGAGTTAAGGTTGCGTTTTAATGCCTGTTCAAACTATCGGCACCATTCTATAACTACATATCTAACTTGGCTTACATTGTATCCTAAGAGGAAGACGGAACGTGACACATACTGTACATTTAAAAACTTAAAACAAACAGAAAACTATGAATAATGCGGACCTCAACGAAAACCGGGAAAAACCCAGATGCCGCGTTTCCTGAAAATACAATGCTGGTACATATTTGCCAATATTTCAAGAATAGTTCAAACTTGCGTCACTCTCCACTACTTGGCAGCACTCCAAAGTCCAATTTCAATACTTTCCAGTATTCCAAAATGCATGTGTATAACACACTCAACAGCATCCCAATTTATAAGTCACTGCTTACCGGGATCCTAAACACCGATGCAACTTTGCCTACTTTCATTATTCCATATGTAAGCTCAGTGGGTAAGCCATTATCCAAATTTACAAGTTTAACCTAGAGTACATGCAAGTTTCCCAAATGCAAACCTTATTTAACCTAGCGCTTTTGCTCGAATGAAGTACAGGTTCACATAAACTTACCTGCCAGTAAGGATCAGGGTAAGGCTGGATGTACTGGCTTAGTATTTAAATTGAACATTACGATGTTATTGGTATTCTAAATAAATAATACAAAATTACCAATGTTGCTTAAATATGGAGAATTTCGGAATGCTATATGTACATTCAATGAGTAACCTCTCATCAGCAGCATTAGAACCAATACACAGGAAGTCCAAGATCCAAACATAGCAAATCGAAAAGGGAAACCAAATCCGACGGTAGGGACAACTATTAAGTGCCATACTTTCCAGGCCTTTCTTTATTTTCAGTGCTTTACCATTTTAGCAAATGCAGCAAATTTCTGTAAAAAAATGTTTGATAAATTTCATGTCAGACAAGTCTGACAGCTTGGCTGGTAATTTCCTCGGCGACACCGCAGGGCTATCGACCCATTGCTTTTAAAATACAAAATTACAAATGTTGAATAATTATGGTATCCTATGTGTACATTTCAAGGAACAACCTCTCATCAGTAGCATTAGAACCAAAAAATTTAGCTTTGGTAATATTTGGAATACTGATCAAACTTTGCATGATTGCCATTGTCATAGTTTCAAGGCGGAATTTTAAATTTTAAGTCCGTCCAAAGTCAATTCTATTTTATCGTTGCGTTATATAATGCTAGTATCCCAAATGTCTCTGTGTCTCGAGTTTTGCCGTTACCTAAAATACAAGTAGCCATGAAAACTTTTTAGCCAGTTTTTGTTCCTGAAAATATAGAGCGCATATAAAGCTCAGGCTTCATAATTAAACATTTTCAAACTATACACAAGATGTAGAAATATCTTTTTATCTTTATCAAAAACTTTACTTACCGTACTATAAATGCCGTACTTTTGTCGTTATTTTACTCTCCGTAAAAATGTCGGAGAAGGTCGTTTACGACTTTTCAAGTAACCTAAAATATTGAACCATTTTTCGGCCGTGAAAGCCCTGCGAAAGACACTTACACAGAAATCAGATGATTATTATTCAATGTATGCTTACCCTTCCGGAGCACCTGATCCCACTTCTGTTTTGTAAATGAGTTCATGGAGTCCAAACCATTGTTCTTTTTGTTTTCATTTTTTTTAGTTTTCTTGTCTCTCTGGACCTCTCTCATTGGTTTTCTACACTCCATTTAAGATATATCTTTAATTATTCTACTACAATGAATAGTAATCACTTTGTTTTAAGAAAATAATGCAATTACTTTTTTTAAAGGGGAGATAATTCTATTTGATTAAATTATCGTCTAATTGCTGCGGGAAGATTATTGAAAATATAATTCTTAGAAAACATTGGTAGGATTATACATTAGACTATAAATTACGTATGCTTTTGTTTCAAGTCATATCACATATAGTATGATGGTATAGATCGCTTAAGCATTTGATTTGAAAAAAATCGAAATCAAGCTTAAATATTGTTAAATCTGGTTTCCTCAAGACTCGGTCTTAAAACTGTTATTATTCTTATTGTTCATAAATAAAAAAGCTGATGGTATTGATTAATAACTGATGACAGTTCGCTGAAGTTCCTACTATATATCCCGAATATGTCTTTTATTTTGATTCCAGATTCTAAATAAATGATCAAAACAATGGCTTGTCAATTTTAATCTTGAAAATCAAAGTACACTGTTTTCACAATTTGCAGCTATTTTCTTCCTATTTATTCGGTGTTTAATAACGAATATATACCGTAAGTACAAAGTCGTAAGCATCTAGGAATAAATTATACGGATGATGGTATATGGTACTTCTTATTGAAAATATTTTTAAAATTGCTTCTTATCAAATTTTTGTATTGCAAAAATTACAACTTAATTTGTAAAAATATATCTTAATTATATATATTTAACATATAAACTCCCATTACTAGAATATGCACGCGAAGTATGGAGTATTTGCTGTAAACGAGACTGTCAGAAGCTTGAGCACATTAAGCTGCCGTCAGGATAAAAACGAGACTCCTGGGAAATACTTGATATAGCAGAAGAAGAAAATAAAATCTTTTCTATAATACACATAATAATGAAAGTCCAGATTATCTTGTGAACATTCTAATATGAAAAATTATATCTATAGTCTAAGAAACAGCCACAATATGAACATCTTTTCATTTTAACAATGTATATTACATATATCGTTTGGAAACATTTTTTCGTCCACTTTTCGTTTCTGGAACCATTTCAATACTAACTGTAGATGAGAACCATCTCTCTTAAGATTCAGAATTGCATTTCGAGATGAAAACATTTCCATTCCATCTTTTTCCTTTTATGATCGAGAAAATAAACAATATTCATTCTCGATACAGACAACGTTGTAGCACACTTAAAGGAGATCTATTTTAGCAATAATCATCAATAATCCTAGTTGCCAATGCAGTCTATATTAAGATGCTATCCTTTATACTTGTACTACACAACTCAATAATTTGACAGAGTTTTGGCAACTATTGAAAATATACCTAATTGTTCTAAAGAAATAAGCGTCGAGCAAAACAAGGTCTTATCTATCGTTATACATAGATATAGTCAACAAACAAAGTGATTCTGATTGAATTCTAATAATTTTTCTAGTATTGCCATATAAACTCGCCCCTCCTTTCTCTTTCTTTCTGTAATTGTACGCCTCAATTGGAATACTAACAATAAAATTGTAAATCTTTACAAACTAACGCTTATCTTAAACGATTTTGAGTTTTATTATTATTATTATGTATTGTTATCAAGATAATTTATGGGACAGCCACCCAAAATTTGTATATGAGACATCTTTCCATTAAAATTATATCTTTTTGGTTATAAAAGAAATAAGTAAATCCTTTTCACTCTTTTATGTTAACAGAAACCTTGACTGGTAACATAAAAAATGGCTTTCATTAAAGTTTTTGAAAAACCGCTGCAAACGCCTTGATAAAAATATACACCGTATGAAGGAGCCAATGGGCCCTGTCAAGGAATGGAAATTTACAATAGGGAACGATTAAGTGTCAATCTCGACGCCTTGAAACAGAAATTTTAAATCAAGGCCAGCCAGGGCAACTGTTTCTGTCCTGAGTAACTTTATTCAAAATCCTTTCAGTCGCTCGAGAGTCCGGGTTTTTAACTACAACATGTCGTCAAAATAGCGGAAAGGGCTGTATTAGTGCCAAAAATCGAAGTTTCCCAGATCGATATGAAATGAATGAAAACAGGTCGACATACAAGTTTATCAATGTTAAATATATAGTGTGAATTTTGTTATGCTATATGTACATGTCAAGGAGTAACCACTCATCAGTAGCATAAAGACCAAAAACATATAGGAAGTCCGAGATCCAAACAAGGAAATGAAGCACTCAAATCCAACAAATCCAAATAGGAAACCAAAATCCAACGGTAGGGACAACACTAAGTGCAATATGTTTCGAAGCCTTCTCGTATTATAATTCTACAAAACATTGTATAACTGGTAAATACCCTCGTGGAGCTATGGTCCGACAGCAGAGGCATCGACCCAGTTGTTTCAAAATACAAGTTTATCAATGTTGAAAAAATATTGTAAATTTTGTTATGCTATATGTACATTTTAAGGAGTAACCTCTTATCGGTGGTATTAAAAAATAAAACATAGGTAGTCAGAGATCCAGACGTAGTACTGAAAAGAGGTACTCAAATCCAAACAAATCGAAATAGGAAGTCAAATCCGACGGTAAACATCCCAATACTTGAACGTAATAATATCTGATTTGTGTTGCAGGAGTATGGAAAACGGGGTACAAGTAATTTAAATTGATGAAATATAAAGCTTAAGAGTAAAATGCGGCCAAAATGCCGATTTTAGGCTATACTTGGGTTGACATAACATAGAGCGCACATTGTTGTACACCAATATGTTTTCCTTAATATAGGACTTAAATAAGTTAGAAGAAACATATCATATTATATGTTGCCAAACTTTTTTGCGTAGTATGTTCTTTATCTTTTTATCAAATGCCGACTAATAATGTTACGTTTTGTTTGTTTGATAAGGGTTTAACGCCACTTTCAACAATATTTCAGTCATATCGCGGCGGTCAGATTTTACTGGAAGAGGAGGCCGAAGTGCCCGGCAACCAACGACCTTGGGCAGGTAACTGGCAGACCTTACAGTGTACTTATTGGACGCTGAGATAAAACTGTAATTGAAGGTTTCCTGTGCAATTTACGTGACCAATACATGGTTGAGGCTTTGAAATGATCAGCTTGAGCCTTAATTTTATTGCGTTTTACTAATTGACCCTCAGGAAAGAAAAAGAATTCAAAATTTCATTCCTAAGTATTTCTTTATAGTATTTACGCCACACCACCAGCAGATTATTGGCTGCTTTGTCGGCTGGTACAAATACGAACCGGGTACCAAGGATCTGAAATTTACTCTGATTTTAAGTACTTAATTTTTAAAAAATTTTCAAATAAATTTAATGGTGTGAAAAGCATCGTGTATGACCTTACGACATCCTGGCCAAACAATTTTCGAGGATGGACAATGTTTTTGTTCGTTTGTAGAAAGCTTATGACCTCTTAATACCTTGCTGTCATTTTTTATTATTATATTTATACACTGTAAGGTGGGAATTATGTAGGTTGTAATAACTTGTATCCAATCCAGTTGTGCTTTAGACAATAAAATATGTTTAAAATCTGTTAAAAAATCGAATACCACACAATGCAAAACAACGGATGGCAACAAAATATGTGACGTTCTTCATCAGAAATTGAATCTAACATGACAATTTTCAACAAACCACAGACTTCAACAAATAATTTCCTTTATATTTTATGTATTATACATACCGATGGAATTAGTATTTTTATAGAAAAATTAACAGGTGGTAAATTACACGATAAAGTCACTTTCATTTTTAAAATAAGATCACACATGCATATCTAACGTGGAAAAAGGAGACACTAAAATATCTCATATAAAAACGTATATCTCAGCGACTACAATTATTAGTATTAATAGAAACTTCTATCATCCATTAAGCAATTTAAAGTTTTCCTAACAAAATGTTTAAATCAGAACCCCCTTCAATTTCATTGTCGGTTGACCATTCATGCACACCTTTTCATCTTCTCCAAAAAGCTTTAAAATTTGACACTAAATAAAAGTCATCTAGCAAACTATCACATTTTAATAAAACATGCCACTGATCACAAAATAATCCAAGCACGAAATATTGAAAAATAACAGTACAGGTTTATGCTTTTCGATTTTTAACAGTATGAGATAACATAATCGTGCAGAAAGAGATAATTTAACTTTCCTTTGATGTTTTATTTTTATTGCATCTGACAAATGCACATAATGAATATAATTATAATGTTATCTCTATTTAATGAGAAAAGGAAAAGTATATAAGTTTATTGTCATCACACATAGGACTTTACCAAAGTATAAAAAATGATACAGTTTCCACTTTTTGTCTGATTATTGGGGTCTTTATTATTTTGCCAATTAAAGAGGAAGCGACAGAAAACCGAAGGGTTAGACAAAAGGGGAAGAGTCGACAGACACGGCAATCTCGAGAACACGAACAAGATGGAACATGACACATAGTGTACATTTAAAAAAACAACAAATATACAACTATGAACAATGCGAACCCAACCAAAAACTCGGGGTGATCTCAGGTGTCCCGGAAGGGTTATCAGTTCCTGTCTCTTAAAGACACCCGCCGCATTGACCATTTTCCAATTTTTCCGGTATTAGCTTTTTTAGGATAGAGGAAAGGTTTTATGGGATCACAATCTCCAGGCGGGGAAAGCGAACCGACTGTTTTTGGTTTACCCCACAACTTGCGGATTTTCCATATCGGCCGACAAGATTGTGGTGTCGACCATAAAATTTCTGGAGTGATTACTTAAACCATAATATTACGAAATAGAGTTTTCTGTGCTTTGTTTTTCTCTATTCTTAGACACTGACATTTCCAAATTAATGTTCCAAGCTTTTTTGGTGGTTTAAAACCAAATCTACAAACGAAAATAAGGTGGAGCTCACTAGTATTGAAATGCAGCATTTTCAACTTTAATGACAGAATATATTCTTATTTGTTTTTTGACAGTTTTGCTTAATATTCAAATATAACATTAAACCGATTTAAAATTTCACGAGTGATGGACCAAGGTACCGTTTGATATCCACAATTTACGTTGGATGATATTCAGCTTCACGTTAACATTTTGAATTTCGCGATCGAATATATCAAACGTACTTGATCTCCGTGAGTGATGAGTAAATAAAAGTACATTCAATTTTCTTAAGACTGTACATTGGAAATTTCTATCTGAACTCTCTTTACACCTTTAAATATTCCATGTCATTTCTTCTCCTTTCTTTACCTCCTCGGGCTGTTAAATTCAATGAAAGATTAAGAAACAGTTAACTTTCAGTTGACCTCATTTGAAATGTCAAAGAAGTCCAATTGTCAAACATCAACACGATTTTTAAAGTATCATTTACATGCAGTTCAAGGAAAGATTTTTGGCTAACTTTTAAGTCAATAAAATACAACGAAGTATACATTTTACTTGATTGAGCAGACTACAATTTACCTATAAACTGACAAAGAACGATTGCACTATGAAAGTTCACTATCACAGGTGCACAATACAAGCATTTGTTTTCTTATAAAATGGCAACATGCCAATATTACATAATAATATGTAATTACAAATAAATTATGCAGGAAAAAGAAAAAAAATCAAAGCACTCAAGTCGGTCAGTATGCCCACGATACTGGATAAAAGGCTTACTCAGTTTCTTGTCTTTAAAATGAAAAGATTTTCTAGGGTCGTTTAGTCCTTTTAATCGACTTTACTTTTTAAACATACAGTCTTTTGATTGTTATTTTAACTGTCTATAGGACATCACATTATTTTATTCCGTTTGAAAAACCAATATCGGATACACATCCACAAGTGTCAATCAGTACATTACTTTTTGCATCCCGTGATACAATGTTGTAAAAAATGTATCGACCGTTCTGCCTGTTTGTCGCAGTAGGTTATTTCAGAGAATCAAATTTTATTTTGTGTTATTATTGATGCAGTCGTTTTAAGAAGTATAAAGATATAACTCGATACAGTGGACGGAAAAACGAATAATTTCCCAGCATAAAATATCTGCCATAAAAGAAATTGAAATATCGCGATCGGTGTATCTAACGGCCTGGTAAGAACCGTAGCTAAAAACAAAACTTGTGTGTCAGTTTCCATTAATATTTCTTCGTTGTTAAAATCAAATTCTTTCTTTTATGAAAGGAATGCCCACAGTCACCATTTAGTCTGTATAAACACCTACTCATTCACAACATTAGAACTGCAGAGACGGGGTACATGTTAATTTCATGAAGGCCCAAACTCGGTTGTAGTGAAACTGAAGTCTCCTTTCATATTTCTAACATGACGCCGTTTCACATACCTTTACATATGTTTGCCCGAATCATAAGTAAAAGTTCTGAAATTTGATGGTACTCTTATTTAACAATCAAGATAGTATATTCAATTTAATATAAAATCTTTGTAGATCCACGCCTTTTCATTGAAAGTACCTTTGCCTTTCAGTTGTTTTGTAATTTCTTATGTATAGATTTTTCTATACCATGTATCTTCATCTTCCATTGGAAGTGTAATTTCGCTGATTTCAGACTAACCTCATCAAGGGATTCGATTCCGCTGATTTTTTTGTTTGTTTGTGCCTCCATCGATAACATCCAATGTGATAAACCTCCAGACTTTCTTCTTTGTAAGCTACCCTCGTGTTACTGGTGTATTGTGAATTCACTGACGTACACTTTCGTTTGTGTAATCAGTCTTGGCCTTTCATTATCCGTTATACTTCGATTGAGAACAGCAACAAAATTTAAAAACAAGGTCACGGGTCAACCAGGCTATTGCATGTGTAATGTGCCCTCGTGATTTGATGTACAAACTGTCCGCTGTATATATGTGCCTTAATAAGTTCACGTTGATGAGTGTACAGGCGACTTTCCGGAAGTTCACAACACATTTCGTCTGTGAAGTGTGCAGTCACATTCTCCGTTTCAGGGCCATATCCGCTCAGCTTCCAGACTCCGATTACACATTGTCGGCCCGAACTTGCGAGCTTGTGTCCTGTGTAGAGGTTGGTTCCGTTATTGTTCTGTTGTACTGTCCGTAACGTAGAGACTTCTATGTGTCATGTGGCCTTGTGTTTATTTTGTACTGTACACTCTTTGACTTTTGGTCTGTCTGTACATTACCTGATCTATATATTTACTCTCTTCCATAAAATGTTCTTTTTTGCTGCTGGTTCAGTGTGATTTCGTAAGGCACGGACCACTTGATTTTCTGGGGGGGGGGGGGGATTCTTTGTCCCACAAAAAATCTGGCCAACATCTGCAGTGAAAAAAATATTCTGGCCCACTGTCTGGCCATCGAAAAAAAAAATTGACAGGAAGTTTTTTTCTCTAATTGGTAAGGAGCAAATACATCAGTATTTCAGTATTTCTTCTTTTACATATGTTATATAACATGTTTTCTGGTACGACCAAAAACTCAGTTATAGTGGGTAGGAGTTTCTGCGTTTGTTCGAATGATATAAATACAAAATCAATTTCTTCTTAAAAAGATAAAACATGGAGATATACCTATGGTAAGCTGTCTGGTAGTCATGTGAACTTGTCACAAGTTTATTTTAGGAACAATATTTATCTTTGCAGTGGAAGTGTGCAGAATACTAAGAGCTTGAAACTGCATTCTGCTCACTTTCATAGCAAAAAAAAAAGAATAATGAATTAAAAAATGGGGGTTACGAATTGCGGAAAGACTTTATTGCAGCAAGTCTAGTGTAACCAATCCCATACCTAAAGTGGGGACATTAAACACTTGCATTCTGTGATTATACAGTCACTGCAAAGAAAACAAGTTTATGCACATATAATTATGCAGTTCACTTTTAAAAGGCAATAATTTTTCATCTCAAAATTGAACGTTTATGACTCTTTTATATTGATTATTTTATGTATTTTAAACAGAAGCTGCGTGACGCAGTTTAAATTGCAGACTGATATTTTCATCACCTTTTGATAGCAGTATTTATTCACATAGTGAGTCTAACATAACAAAAAGAATATGTTACCTTACCAAATAGATATATTTAGTCTCTTTAAACTTATTTAATCCGGTTGAATGATTGAAAGAACTTATAAAATGTACAATTTTGGTTCAAAGATTTTATTAATTAATCTTTCCATTTTAGAATTATTACAATGGGAAAAGTGCTTTTTTGCAATATGATAGAAAGACCTTTAAAATTTATGAAGTTCAATCCGTTCTATCTGAATACTTGTTACAACTTCACACTGGGAGAGAAATTGCAACTTCATGGGAGATAAAATAAAACCATCAGTTGACGATTACTGTACGAAGTTAATGTTATCATTCTGTAAATACTAAAACGAGCAGTAAAATTTAGTTGTAAAATTATAAAGATAATTCTATATGTGGCATTTTCAACTTTCATTGTCTTCGTTGCCCAACATTAACTATAATTATATTATAATATACTTCTCAAATTTTGAACAAAATAATTACATCTGAAATTTTACCAAAGAATCCGTATTTTGATTGCTTGTGCCATCATCCCGGATGTCATTGCCTTGGTATTTGCATATGGTTTTACAAAGGTTTGAAATTCCTCAGATAGGCAAAGATTACCGTTAAGGTTTTCTGACCTTTCTTTTGGACTCGGTCATGAACCTTGTTTTGACTGTTTAACGGTTCATTATAACGAACCGTAACTTTTGCAACAGGAATACAGATATCACAGGCTTATTAGGACTTTTACCAAATTTTATCACCGTTACACACATTTAATAAAAAAAAATACGGCTGCAAATTTAGAGTTTGGCTACGACAGAGGATATCATATCCTACATTTTATGGAAACATTACATATAATAATGCATATTAATTAAAAGTGACCCATTCAATCTCACTGCTTATCCGCAAAGGATACGACGTTGTAGTCAAGACATTAAAACTGGTTTTTGTTGGTACAGATATTAATAAACTTACTGCTTCCTTACACAAATAGTAATAAATTTGTCATTTCACCATCTTGTATTTCTCCATGTTTATTGCCAACACAGTATTATATCATCAGACATCGCGTGTTGAGAGGTTTAATTGATGTTTTATCATTAGGAATCGCATTCAGTATCTGCGAGCATTCGTTAGAGATGTAACTTTATCTGCATGTATTTTTGTTTAGTATATTTATTGTAATTCCGGTACTCTCTAGTTGGATAGGGTGACTTTCTGTTTGGATTTTATTATTCTTCGGTTACTACTTTTGTTTTCATTGATTTTCTTTTAAGTCTCATCAGTAGCATTAGAACCAAAACGTAGGAAGTTTAATTTCCAAACATAGCAAAAGAAGCACTCAAATTCAACAAATCGAAATCGAAAGCCATTCCGACGGCAGGAAGAACTACTAAGTGAGATGCATGTTTTTCAAAGCCTTTCCGTATTTTCAGTCCTTTAGAATTTTAACAAATGCAGCAAATTTCTATAAAACATTGTTTGAAAAATTCCATGGCAGACAAGTCCGACAACTGGGCTGGTGAATACCCTCATGGATCTCTGGTCCACCAGCAGAATCCACCCACGACCCAGTGGTTTCAAAATACAATTATACCATATGCTATATGCACATTTCAAGGAGTAACCCCTCATTAGTAGTACATAGAAATTCCGAGATTCAGACACAGTAAAGGAAGTACTCAATTCCAAACAAATCGAAATAAATAAATACTTTATTCTAATTCGAGGAGGGATACATTCTTGTCATCTATGTTGAAATTAAACTTAAGAATTCATTTAGAAGGTCCTCTTTTTCTTCATCTTCGTAGACAATAGATAAAGTGTTTTGGTTTATAATATTATACCAATGGTGGGAGTTGCCTTGCCTTAATCTATTCCATATACGAATTTCTTCTCCTAATTCATTGTTAAACCAAGGTTCACCATTACTCTTAAAAGCTTCGTCCACGGATAAGTGCCACACCCGAGTTTTTATTTTGTAGACGAAATGCAAAACTTTTGCCCAAATGTCTGACTTATCTTGCGTCTCATTATTTAAGTACACGGAATAAATAAACATAGGTAATACCCCTACATGCAAATATAATAATTATGCAAACAAAAACGACTTTCCAACATAAAATCTGCATTGTCACCATGTTCAATTAAAGATAAACAAAGGATAAAGTACAATCAGAGGACTTCGTGTCACCTCGTGTTCAGTACACATTATAATCCACTTATTTTGCCCAATCCTTTACCTCAACACAACTTATCTCGGTTCTCTAATAACACCAGTGTTTGTTTAGGAACTGGTTTGTCAACATAAGATTTTTAAAATGTTGTCAATCCAGTCACTAAATAGCATATAAAAATAACCAATACTTGTACAATATTGTTGACGTTTGGCATTATATTATAAAATTCAATTGACCAAGTCGTTGAATGTATTCAGCATCAAGAATACAATACGACCTACCGGTGTGTACTTTCCTTGTTTGTTTTCTTTCTAGGGGGTCCCTTTTTCTACATCATAGGTGTTTGAGTTCAGCGTGATAATGTATACTTGAAAAAACAATATGTTCTATTTGTCAACTTATTATATTGGCAAATACCATTTAACAGAGCGACAAGCGGTTCAGATGGAAATTCTCACGTTCCTTTTCTTTTCCTGGCTCGATCCACATTATTTGATCGGCCCAACGCCGCTGATTTTTCTCTTCTGATCCAACCAAAAGCAAAAGATATATCAATAAATAAAAATTAATGAAAAGAGACCCTATTCTCTTTTAGTCCGAAATAAAGTCAATGATAAATCTAATAAAAAATTGAAAATGGACCAACATGGTTTGATTGTCCAGTTACGTATGCCAATAAAAAAACGTGAAATAATTTCGGCAAACATAAATATAGGCTAAGCTTTTGGCAAAATGCTTGAAAAAAAACAATAATTTCAAACAACATCATAATCAGATAATCTTTAAAATACTGGCCAAAGAAATGTCTAGTTTTAAAACAGGCTAAAAAGACACGCTCATGCAACATTTTGATCTAACTAAGTCTTAACTACAATTTAGAGTCTATTTGCTCTTTTCACAAGGAGTGGTAGTCTTAATGGCCTTATGGAGACCTCTAAATTGGTAAATTCGCTCCGTTTTGCTCATGGTTGGATGGTGGTCTCTCTGACATTCACCCCATATCTTTTAATTTTCATATGGAATGTGCAATGTCCCTGAATTAGTGCTGTAAGTGTTGATGTATGTTAAATCATTTCATGATGCTACTGGAGGTATGGAGTTCTTATTCATGAGAGATCACTATGTTTGCATGCAAATAATTATATGTAGTCTATAAGTTCTACCGCCCAATAAACTCGAATTTCGTTTGTATAGTCTTGATACTGCTATGTAGCTGACTGAATATTATAATGCTATTATTCGGCGGTTGATATTTATTGTTTTACGTCCGCATTACTGGTTCATCATTACAGGTCTTATAGCGACTGTTCATTTGCAATTTTAATTTATCCATATCCGTTTTTTTCATTATTATAAACTTTACACATATGTATCCCTAACATACGCCTTGACAGTGGCTTTTTTAAAGTTTAAATTGCTATACGATTTGTCTCTAGGAATGTTTCTGGTCTTTGCTAAAAACAGTTTCCAGTTTTCTATGAAAATATACTCTGTTGTAGATTTGGATTACCTAAGAATTTACAAAAATCAATCCATACCGGATCTAAGCATACACTTAGTAAGATGCAGACACCTCAAGAGATTATTAAAAATCAGGCAATACCGGATATATGCGACAAAACCTATCTAAGAATAATCTTGATTTTTTTTTTCAAATTTGTTTGTTTAAATGTGGTACTTCCTATGTGGCTGTTATCAAATGTTATTCTACTGCGATACTTGATGTATTTTTCATATTTCGTAAAATACAAACTATGTATGAAAATGAAATGAGAATTCAATACCAGTTTAAGTCTACTGTTTTAGTGCGCCCTGTCATATTTGGAAATTGCACCTTTTATCGATTCTCATTACCAGGTATCAAATACCTCGTCAACTTTTGTACTTGTTTCAAGTCGGACAGGCTTGCTGTTGCTGAGTGGTGTAAAATCCTTTGGTGTTCAGTATTTGTTTCCAATTCGTGGTAACTATTACCTATGTCGACTTAATTATAACGCACCTGTGTAAAGATTGCAGACTGAGATACTTCGTTATTTCTTAATTTTTATGTCTACTTTAAAGGAAAAGATAGCTATAAATCACAACAAACGGTTGACACTTGAGAAACCTCTCACAATGCAGCCACGTCAAATAAGGAACGTATGATTCCGTTATATTTAAAATTAATTCAGAGTTTCCTTCAATCTTTAGAAGAAACAGAGATTGAGATTTATTATAGCACACTGATATCGAATCTTTTTCAGATATTATTTTGCATTTTGATGAGAAAGTTTTAAGCAATATAAAATAAAGATATTCAAAGATAAAGTCCAAGGTTCTTTACCTTTAGATGTCATTAACTTTACAAAGGTCTTTATATTCATGTAATTTATCAATATATTAAGAAATTTATGACACGATCTAACTTTTTCAAAGAGTACATGTCTTGTTATTCTATCCTTCAGAACGAAGAGACGACCTATCATTTTGTTAAATTTAAATCAATACTTGATTCTCACATGAACAGTGTCATACTGAAATCTCCTAGATGATTTTAGTGTGGCAAATATTTGTCATTCACACCAAAGTCTAGATTCAATAAGATAAGAAAGTTGATTTTTATAATTTTATTTCATTGCACATGTTTAAGATCAACTGTAAATGTTTCACTTTGTCGTTTCTATTTCCCACAACTATATTTGATCATTTAAGTGGTAAAATCAGCAATAAAATCTCTGAAACTTTAGACTAGTATTAGTTTTCAATAGTAACTGATTACTTTGACACAATAAACGATCTGATGCGAGCTGAGTTTTTGAACAACCGTATCGCGATTAGTGAGAAAATTTGTATACAAATCTGATATGATGTATATGTTTGCTAAACCAGAATTAAATGTTGTTTATCGTAATTCATTCGTATTAAATCACCCAAAAGTTTATTATTCTTGTTGTTCTTAAGCCTATTTGGGTCTTGATAAATTCTGGTTGGTAACGTAGGAATAAGCACCGGTTTTCTACAAGTTTTAAAGTTATAATAGTCAGTTTCTTTGTTACATGAAGGCAAGAGATACAACTCTGTATCTTCTTGAATCACAGATTGCAGTTTATTTTTATGGTCCTCATCCGAGATCGAATAAATCTTAAATTTTGGCCGTCTACACTTTGAGAATCTTTTTTTCTGCCTCTGAACACATTTTTGGAGATCACTGTTACTGTCACTAGGATTGAGTTTTTGACTCGGTTCAATCCTGTCGCTTGTTATTTCAGCATTTGTACAGTCATGTTTTTCGTCATCGTCCTCTGATTCTGATTGGTCAGCAAAAACATCCCGATCAGATACTTCACTGCATGACGAGTTTGGCACAGACGATATCGCAGACGACTCAGTAGAGACAGTAGAAAAGGAATCTGTACGATTACAACCAGACTGTTCCGAATCAGCTCTACTCAAACTTCTAATGATTTCTTTCACTTGTTCCTTTAGAAACAAATTTTGTTCAATTTTGTCTAAGAAAACGGGATAGTTACTTTCTGAGCTTTCTTTCGATGAATTAAGATCACATTCACTTTCACTCTCATTAGAATCACAGTTTTCAATTTTAGTCGGTAAAGCTATAGAATCTGCATCATCATGTTTACTACAGTTCAGTAAATCCACACTTTCATATGTAGGTGTTTTTGAGACCCTTTCACACCTGACGGCTCTGTCAGTGTCTTTTGCACCATATGACTGAGTCTCGTTTTGCAACGATACTTCCTCACTTTGAGATTTGGATGAATCGTTTTGTAAAACACATTTTATGGCACTTGATTTGGCGGGAATACGTCTTGCGGGCAATACTGGTACAACCATATACGGACCTTCTTTGTCGTCTTCATTATGACTAGAGGAAAACTTTAAGCCAGTCAGTATTCTAAATTGACCAGCCACAATCTTTTCTGGGAGATCTTTAATTTCATCGTAAATATGGGGCGATGACGACCCATGTAAACCCGATGAGTGAAGACTATCTCCATTTATGAACTCATCAGATTCCTTTGGCACCACGTCTGCTACTTGAACACATTTATTGTCTTGTTTCCTAAATCCATACGGCGAAGTGTCTCGAGATTTTGATTCTTTAAAGCCATACTCTGTCGAAGAATCATCACTGCTGTCATAACATTTCCGTTTGTGTTTTCGTCCCTTGAACCATCGAATCATTTCTTTATGTGTATCCCTGAAAATAATCAAAGTTAGAAATTGATTCGATCTTTCAATAAGTAACAATGTTATGCGGTCTTTGTATAATAATAACTAGATGCTGGTGTGAGATATTATAGTACATTGATTTTAAATGCTAAATATATGTCATTCCAAATTTTGAAAGCTAAATACACTATAACATAATCAAAGCAATGACAAAAAGATAAATGAAGTGGTCCTTTTAGCCTCAGTTTTTGGATATCGGAATTAAAACAAATAATTAAATCTGATTGAAAATCTATATATGCCCATGCTGCAGCACACCCAAAAAGTTAGAGGTTCAAGTCACACCAAACTTACAGTTACGCAAACACTCATCCATGTTGAAATTGTTGCTTACACAATTAAACCTGGTAAATCATGCTACAATAATTAATAAAAAAAAATAGTACGATTTCATCTTAAGAAACAAAAGTGCCTTATTATTCATATTTTTTACGATTTTTACACCGTTTTACGTTTGTGACATTTAAAATTATTAGCATGTTTTATTCATACCGTATAGCTGGAAGGACAATATATGCACTAGATTTAACCGTCTGAATACAATTTAATGCACTTACACCTTTCCGACATGTATCAATTCAACATAGCGGAAACGTATGTTTCCCAGACATACACTTAATAAAGATTTAGAGTGATGAATTCAGTAGAGATCATATATCCATGACACAACCCAGAATTTAGAGTGGTTAACAGAAAAACTATTTAAAGTAGAACTGGGTTTAGAAATCGTTTTACAAAATTTTAATTGTCTATTTGATTTCACAGGTGCGGGACACGATTTTATATATGCGTATATATATACTCAAGTGTTGGTGTTTGAGTATTATAAATACCTATATATTAAGTCCCGCACCTATGTCTGAATTTGACAATTACGAAGGAGTATGTCAAGATAATCCAAACTAACATCCACTGTATCTGGATTAAATCAACAATGTCAATTGTTTCTCCTTTCAAAATAATAATAAAAAATTATTATTATGAAAATGCAACTATAATAACAACAATGATAATAATAAATAAGCCTTTTTGTACATACGTCTAAAAATAAGTTGTTCCAGAAAAGAAAATAGTTTTCCTTACTGTGAGAGAAGTCCATTAACTGATTTCTAACAAGGTTTAAATTACTAAGTTAAATTATATCTAAATTTGAAACATCTTTTAAGAACAGAGCACTTGATGGTACGAATATATCTTTTTAAGTTGAATTCAATGATAATTTTTATTTCGAGAGATAATTACATGTACTTAACATATATTTTTGTGACATTCTTTGAAACTTCATGATTGACGACTTTTTATTACCATAATTTATATGAAATTGGTCACAGGTTAAAAAAGTAAAACGTAACTTACTATTGTGTAACCAGATGACGGGTACAATTGATCGATTACATGTTTAAGAATAATTTTAAAACGATTATTAATCTAGATGAAAATCGATGGTGACAAAACTATACAGAACCCTTCGAAATTTAATGAATGATCTCAATATGCAAAATATAAATGTAAAAAGGGAGAAAAAAGGAGAAAATATCCAGGCCATTGCACCATATCTGCACAAAACACTTGAACATATCTAAAGGTCAAGATGGAACACCATTCCTTATACGTCTTGTGTTTTGAAAAACCCAATTTTTCAAAACTGCAAACATCACAATACATAGCAACAGTAAATCCTTTTTAGAAGGTGAATTGAACTGCAAGATATTGTGAAAATCAGATACCGTATAATTGTATAATTCTTAATGCAAACACATTTAAGTGATATTTGTAGAACAAATAACAACAGAAATTAAAAAAATGAAAACAAAAAAAAACATGGATAACTTGGGTCTCTGTGTTGAAATTATAATATTCAAAAATATTAAAACATAAATGTACAACTCTAAAATGTCAGGTCTGGTACATAAATCTTTTACCACATTCAGACAGACACGTGACATGCATATTATATATTTGACATATGCATTACACAAACCACATCAAAGATGGAAAAAAGGAAATTGCAGTACGCTTAATGCACATTTCTACTTTTGGAGACAGATATTATATTGAAAAACATTGTCTCTGTATAATAAACCCAATATTAGTACGCGGTGGGAGTATTTAAATGTACATTAGGCAATAAGCTAACGCATGGGTCAGTTTGACGGTACTCTTAAAATAAAAATCCTGGTACATCCGTCACTTCCGCTGAAATAATATCAGAGTTTCCAATGAAGTTGTCACAGCAAAGTAGAAAGCGCTATATGTTTTTATGCGATTCTACAACACACCAGTATTAAACTTAGTTTGGGAATTTGTGTGAACTGGATTGTCTTTGGCATTTAGCTGTCACAGCAAAGTAGAAAGCGCTATATGTTTTTTTATGCGGTGCTACAATATAACAGTATAAAATCGAGTTTGGAAATTTTTGTAAACTGGGTTGCCTTTGGCATTTTTGTGTAATAATATCATATCCATCATTATCACACCATTCACGTAACTATCGTCAGCATCTACTGTAAATATTTACAGTGTTGCCTAATACATCAGATCATACACTCCAGGCTACTCAAAAGTTGATCTTACTATCAGTACTGGCAAATGAAATTTAATAATGAACAACGACAAACCAATGCATGACTAGAGGTTACATGTCATATAACTGCCTGTTTTATCAGTGAAATGATATTTCAATTGATTTTGTTCATCTCTTTGAACGGTTTATAAGTGTATTTAATTTAAAATTTGTAAAAAAAATCACATAAACGTATTTAAGATGAAGAGTTACACAGTATGACATTATGGAAATTACTTCATCGTTTTTTCTTCAAAAAGGCTTTTATAATGCACCGAGATTTAATTCTGATAGATATTAATGTTTATTAAAATTTTCTTAATATCCAGTTGAATCTTTTTATTATAGAAGTGTAAATTAAATAATAAATCGAATCATTAATCAATCTCTTTAAAATTTACAAGTCTTTTAAACTTTCAGGTAATATCTCTTTAGAAAGTGACAACAATATTTCTGTCGGCAGGTAAAATACGATATTCGACAAGGCCATATCCATGCAGTAAATATTGTCCTCGTTCTCTCCAAACCTACGCCTTTCGGTATAAAATTTCAACGATCTTATTTAAATCCTTGAAAATGGATCATCCAAAGAAGATCAATAAAAAGAATCACTACCCTACTTGTAATTCAAAAATGTCCTTTGAATTTTAAGAACCGGGACGTGAAAATAATCTGGCTGTTTGTTAAAAGTAAATATTGTATCTTTCAGTTTATTTTTTCAAAGTTTAAACAGTTAGCTTTTATTTACTTATCAGTTTTGTTCGAAGGTTGAAGATATAAGATAACAAAAGCTACATTTAATATGGACTTAAATAACGAGCACAACCAGCTTAATTTATGGTTACCGCGTTTTTCAGCCCATTAGTTTTACTTGCGACCGAGATAAAAAATGAAATAGAACGTCTGCCATCTTCACACCCGAAAACCCAATATCATTATCAAGAAGAACATGACACAGAACTTTGAAAATATATTTCACTTTCTCTCGTCTTTACTGCAAGGTCCCTTTATTGAACATTCATGCAATTTACTTGAAACATCATTTCGTT
>JARWCS010164409.1:0-14310 GCA_034783895.1 Geukensia demissa | reverse complement strand
GGCGGACACAATGGAACAACTATTGGCGGACAAAATGGAACGGGCGGACACAATGGAACAACTATTGGCGGACAAAATGGAACGGGCGGACACAATGGAACAACTATTGGCGGACAAAACGGAACGGCGGACATAACGGAACCGGCGGACATAACGGGACGGAACAAGATCACAATGAGTTTTCCTTTGAAGTTTCTACACTTTAATCTTAGAATTAAGAATATTTGTGAAAACTATTGCAGGGACCCTTGAAATAATGGATGGCTTATTAGACTCTGTGTCATCAACATTCAAGATGACAGTTTTTCTTGAATATTCTAACAAGAGTACTTGAAGACCTTCCTAAATCATTTCTATATTTCAAACAAACATTTTTACAACTAATTGTAGATTACATGTGTTTGATCTTATAATCACATTGAAGGGGACAAATAATTATTTTAAACATAGTAATATTTTCTGACAATTAATATTATATCTCAACAGTTTCAAGTGGGATAAAACTAGGTCAGAATACTTCAATGACATCATTAACAGTGGGCTGAAGAAAACCACAAAATATTAAAAGGATTCTAAGTCATAATCCTGTTTAAATAATTTTCTTTTCTTTAAAAGATTTTTTTTTGTAGTATTATAGTTGGTTGATCATGAAAAGTATTATAGTTAAGAAAACAAAGAAAATGTACTGAAGCTATCAGTAAACACAGTAGAACATGGGGTATCTTAACAGGTTGGGCACAACCCAACATTTGGGGAATAGTTATTCATTTGAGTAACAACCCCACAAATGAGGGATATGTTGGCAGTGATTTTTGAATTGAGCCTTATCATTTAAAATGGCACATAGTCATAATAATTCCTATAACTATTGCCAAAGAATGATTTTTAAAAGAATTGGAAGCCTCTGAAAAATTTTCATAATCATGTAATATTTATACATGAGAAAACTAAATTATGCTTCTTTAGGAAAAAATGTTGCATTTTTAATAAATTTGTGCCACTTTAAGTGAGAAGTCACAACTAATTTTTTCGTTTTTCGCACTATCAAAATATCCCTCAATTGATGAGTAACTATTCCCTGAATGGTGGGTTGTGCCCAACCTGATTAAAACTTAATGAATATATAAGAAAACTTGCACCCAATTTTTTATAAATTAAACAATACTTATGGAGTAACTATATTATATTTATTAGAGGGGTATAGAAGGTATTCAAAATAACAGACTGGCTTAAATTTGTTTAGAAAAAAGGCAGAATGGCATTATTCCATATCTAAATAGTGATGAATATTGAAAAACAGATCTGGGTGGACTGTCAAAGCAGGATCAAAAATGTTCTGACAAAATACCTCCATGCCCCCGCCCCCTCAAACCAGTTCCCTAAAATAAAATAAAATTTTTCTCTTATTCTATATAATATATTCATTTATCAAGTCACCTATTATAAATCAAAGTTCTTAAAATTTTTCCAATGATGCAATGTCATGTCTTTCTCACATTTAAGGAGGATTATATTGTCACACAAAAATGGCAGTGCTGAAAGCAATCAATTTTGCCCTAAGAAAAACTTGACAAGCATGTCAAGCTATTACACAATCTGTCTTATTACAAGTTCAATTTAAATTTTCTATATTGTTAGTATTACTGTCTACCAATATTTCAATGGCAATGTTCCCCATTAAATGGGGAGGGTTTGAAAGTCAGAGGAATGGCAGACTTACAAACTTTTTATTTTACCTCAAAAGGGTCTGATGTTTGGTCCTACTTTATACTGAACTGGGGACAATAAATACATAAATGTACAGAAATGTCATTTCCCACTTCACAGTGTATAATAATAACTTCTGGAAATGTATGTACTTGATAGATCCTTGTGATATTGAAAAATTTATACAAATTTCTGTCAATTGCAATAAATGATTCAATTTAAATATTTGATAACAAACAGAGATGTGATAACTAGCATTTTTGTTCAATGAAGGGTAAAATACACAAGGATGTGATCAAAAACATTTACTGTAAGTGCAAACACAGGGGAAAGGTTAGGCAGTGCTGAGGACAGAAAACAGAATTTATGTACAGTATAAACTGGGGGCAATAAGGGCATGTCATTATCATCTCAGTTCAAAATGCTATCAAATATGATTACTTCTCACAATTATCCAAATTACTTGGTTTTCAATATGAAAGAGTGCTAAGCATAAATTTCTGGTTATACTAAGATGATGACAAGTTATAATGCCATGTGATATTTAGGTGCCCCGAATTCTCATATAAATTTTGTTTATACCTTTATAAAATCTTCCCAGAAAAAGTTATTGCAATAAAACATCAATATTTTAACTGTTTTGCAACAGTAATAATTTTTTAAAGCAGTGGGCAACAAGTTGGTGTTGTCATGGACAATACAAAGAAAACAGAAATAAATAACTTACATAAAAAACATACGAAAACCTTTGTTTTTGGGGATATAATAAGATTTTTTAAACACAGCATACCTATTTTTCTATTTTTAGTAACAGAGACCACTTCCATCAGCTTATTCTCATGTATTTATCACCCTATGCACTATGACAAATAGGTATACACCCCAAAGGGATAACAATCCAGATTCATGAAGATCTGTTTTTTTTTAATCTCTAAATGATATAATTGAACATTATAGGTATTACAAACAACCTATTTCTTCTGAATTACAGATCTGGCAGGGTGGGTAATGTAATGTAACACAATTTCAGCATTTATTCTGTGGTTTGCATGCAGAACAATGTAAACATTCAACTGAATGTTTTCAATTTTTACACCATAAATGTGCACCAATAGTTGAAAGAAAACAGAGAATAGAATGTGTCCATGGGACATAGATGCCCCACAAAATGTAAAATATGCCAACAACTTCCTCTTCCCCCTAACAGCCATGGGAAAAAATACAACTATTTAAAATGTATAATATGGAACAACAAACCGAACACCCCAAATTTGAACTTAGTCTGTTTTTATTGACCCCCCCACAACAATTTCAAATTTCAGAGCATTAATGCTGTCAAAATTATTGATCAGAAACCTCAAATTTTAATTAAAAAAATCATTTCAAGGGTAGAAATCTGTAAAGACAAAAGTGAAAACTGGATTTTTTTACATAGACCCATATTTATTTCTTCTCAACAACATATCCAAATTTCAAATCATTTAATTAAAGTTAACAAAAGTTCTTGATTGGAAACTTCAATTTTCATGAAATATGACAAGGGCATAACTCTAGAACCACAAAAGTCAAACAGACCATTTTTTTTAACTAGACCTAAGATACTGATTGGGAACCGTTTTCGGGACATACATATGGACAGCTGTTTAGGGGGGTAAAACTTAATGCCCCCCCCTCCTTGTGACAGAGGCATAAAAATCCAGACTGCCAATAAGGGAAATCCTCTAAAATAAGTTTTGATATAGGTTACTCACATGCCATAAGTGGGCAGCAATTCTACAAAATACCCTTGACTATCAAAAATTTTGGGGTTTCCCATTGATGTGTCAGAGATGACAGCAATTTGCTGGTAAATGTGAGAAGCCTGCTTATTATGTCAAACCTTGTACTGATACAATATCCTATCACTAATTTGAACTACCAGGGATAGTTAATTACGAGGAAGTACTTACAGCTTAATACAGCTGGGTGGGTGTATGTACAATGTAATGACAGAACTTGAGTACAACTTGTTTGTTAACCAATCAAAAAACTACCTCAGTGCAGCTAGTCAGGAAAAATGAAACCTTTGCAAGACATAGCAACAGGTCAGGGCCAATGGCTTTTAAAGTAACAGTACCAGAAGAAGGCAGCTATTAAGACTTTCCCATATTTTTTTTAGTATTATAGTAAAATGAAGAAGGTGACATAAGCTGCACTTCTTCAATTTTCATAACTCTTGAATGAATTCTAAACATGGAGAAATGTGTCCATTGGACACGGATGTCCCCATTCCCACTAACAGGAAGTAAACATATGGGGGACCTGAAAAGAAAAGACACTACAATTTACCCTGGTAATGCTGCAGAACAAATATCAAATAAATCCAACATTTACAATCTGAGAAATCTTTGATGAAAACTTTACAGAACTGAAAATCAATTACTGTCTAGGCAAACAGGAAATTGATATATGTTGGAGCAGAAGGAGACATGGTACAACTCACCATGATAATGCTTCAGACCAAATATCAAATCAATCCCACATAAACAAGCTGAGAAATCTATGATGAAAACTGACAGACGTACAGACATATGTATGATGAGGGTGAAAAACAATACCCCCATCGCCTAAAGGCGGGGCATAAAAATTTAATAATAAAGCTACATGCAGTTTAATGGACTTGGGTGACAAGGCCACCTCCATCTGAGCATGATGAAGGTGATTTTCAGAAATCTTTACGTAGCATAATAAATCCATGGAAGAATTAGAGAATCAAAATCCAAAATTGATTTTGATTGGATTATGTCGAATTAGAGAATCAAAATCCAAAATTGATTTTGATTGGATTATGTCGAAATTTCATGGCATCAAATCCATACATGTTTGATGCTGTCAGAAAAACTGTGCATACCCAGACATTTATTTCATATTCTAAAATGTTCAGACAGATAAAACAATTTTTTTCATATGCATTAGAATCAAGTTTACAGATTTGCTGGCATCAATTTTGATTTTATTGTCCCAAACATCTGTTTTACTCTTTGGATGCTTAACTTTCTGTTTGTATTTACATGCACACTAGAAACTTCTCTGGTTGTTTTGACTAAATAATATTGTCAATTCTTGTGTCAATGTACTTTTATTTCTGCCTCCATAAATACTCACTGAATTCCAGTATGTTTGGAAATAATTGTTCAATCCAACTTTTCAATGGTATGACTAATGGAATGTAACAGAATTTTGTCAAATCATTTGCCAAGATTAACATAAAAATAGAAAATTAATAAAAAAAAAACATGTAGTTGTTCAATAAGTAATGAAATATACATGACAGGTGATTGAAAGAACGAAGTTTTTCAAAAATATTTCTGTCACTTTGAAGAAGACTTAATCAAACGAGTGGTTAATTAATTAAAATGTTACCACAAGACAGCTGATTTACAGCAGTTAAAACATAAGGAAATGACGGGGAAAAATGTGACAAGACCGGATGATAACGGAGTCATCTTTACTACACGTTCGACACATGATTACTGGTGTCAATTTAATTATGTGGAAATCTACACACCAAAACAGTAGTAACCAACTATTTATATCATAACTGGTGTTTTTTCTCTAGCAGATTTCTAAGACCTATAAATTATCATTTTCTGCTTTGTCAGCACTGAGTGGTTTGGAAATAAGCAGTTCGGAAATGCATACTTACCACATACATGTAAAGTGAATTGACATTTTTTATTGTGGTCCCACTGTATATGTTTATTTTGTGACGCTGAACTATTTCTAGATAATTTTATCAGGGTGAATAATAGCTCATCACAAGAAGTGAGATCTCAATTTTGTTGAAGACCTTACTTCTTGCTGGGATGTGCTGCAGTCTCTTGGAAAGTTACTCCACATCTTTAAATTTTTTCATTATACATAGTTTAATTCTATTTAATATAGAATTATGTATGCAAAAGGCTAGTAACATTGTCCAATATTTCTTGAACTGAGCAGTACTTATATTAAACAAGAAAGGGATTAAAGTCTGAATTGGTCCTTTGATCTTTATTGTCATCAAAAAGATTTTTCAAAACAGTTTTCAGAGTAATTTTTCTCTATTGCTCATTATTTTATAGTAAAATGTACCCAATAATCATAATTTGATAATTAACATAGATGCATATAATTACAGTTTTGCCCACTCTCAAAATTACTCAAATTTAATTAAGTTTAAATAGGCCAAGCAGATTCCAACAAGGAGATTTACCATATTCCTCGTAATAATGGGGTACCCAACACCTAAGGGAAATAACTATGTAAGATCATCTGAACGTTTTAATCATGTATCATTTTGTATTAAAAATTAATGCATCTCAGTGATCAAAATTACTATATATCTATTGAAATAATTCCAGAGAAAAGTGTGGTTCAAATGTCTTGAAATTTTCATGTTTTCCTTCTTTCATCTGACATCAAATTAAATGTCTAAACAAAATACAAAGAAAATTAAACGAGTGGATTTTATTTTCGTGATGGTGTTGGGTACCCCCTTAAGTGTCCCCTCACTTTAATTTTGATTCAAATCCTTAAGCACTCCAGCAAACTGCCAGTATTGAAAGATAAAAGAACTAAAAATTCTTTTAGAAAACAACAAAATGATATGGATAGACATTAAATGTAGGGGAGGGAAACTAAAATTATTTACTGTGCATGAGTCAAGTACCCTCTTTTTAGTCTACTGTCAAACCAAGGCTGTTGTAATCTGTATAATTAAGTTGAAATCAACTACTTAAGATTTCTTGGCCCCAGGCCCTTTTAGTTTCTTAGCAGAAACTGTGTTTGATTTATTTACTGGTGTTTAATGTCCAGCAGCAAATATTTCATAAATATTCAGTCATTGGGTAGGGTTGGGGGTCAGGCAGGGGAATTTTCTAGCCAGGAGGCAGATATACAGAATGGCTTATTTCTATACACCAGCTGCCCTCAGGGGGCAGGTGACGTCGCATAAGTATACATGTGTTGACTGTGCATAAATCTATCAGAAGGGATATAATTTTAGATGACAAAGTAACAGGTAATGTATCTACAGCCTTTCCTCAGGAAACAATCAAAAACATCAATATGTTTGAACTTTTAATTTGTCAAGTTTGCAAAAACAAATTTATTCATCACATAGTAAATATGTTTATGCTGTCAAAGCAATTAATTTGTGTGTATGATTTTTCCTGCCAAACCCAATCACAAGGTAAATATTCAGTACAAGTGGATCAACATTCTTCAATATTGTTTGTAAATGTTTTGAAGTAGATACATGTGACAAGAATGTTGTCAATTGGCTTCTGGAATTTTAAGTTTCTTGAAACAATGTATAAGTATTGACTTGAGATCTTGATAAGGAACATAAGATCATCAGAGTTTCAATACAAACTGGACACAATCCAGTTTTATAGTATTTATTTATCAAGTAAACAATCTGTACAAGAAGGACTAACTTTAAACAACATATATTCCATATGCTGAATTCCTCTTTTGTGCTATGTGGAGGTTGTAAAAAGCTTCCCCATACAGGAGTTGCATGCTCTTATTTATTTTCAGGTACTGGATGTATGTTGGAATGATATAGTTTACATCTTTCCAACATTGTAATATGTTATACTTATTCCTTAATAGTGCTACAGAGTCATGCATTTCCTGTAATCAAAGCCTTTACTAGATCCAGTTTTGCACGTTAACTCACAGTTTTGCTAAAACTTGAACTGGGAAATGTTAAAATACAAAAAAGTACTAATTTCATAATTTGTTGGCCTCATTTTCAGCTTGCTGGGTCAAACTAAAAGTGATACAAGGCATATGCAAAAAGAATTGGCAAATCTACAGCCTGATGCATTCATTTGGTCACCTGAAACCCACGTTACTCTCACTTCTGGTAAACATCTGAGCAAAAATGAAAAAGTTGGCAGGGGATGCCCTCCATACATGACCCTAGTGTTAACAACTGTGACCCAGTAGTTTCAATTCTGCTGTCAGGACAATCTTTGGGGTCTGCAAGTTACATAAACCAAGTCCATTGCAGCTCTCTTTCAGTACAAAAAAAATTTCTTTGGGTACCTCTTCTTGTTGCAAGAAATGAGTTGCACACAGCAGTTATCCATACCATTAAATTTGGCTTCCTTTTGCAATTTGTTTGGATTTGAGTACTTCTTATACTTGTTTGAATCTCAGATTTTCTATGCTTTGGTTCTAATGATACAGTTGAGAAATTACACCTTGAAATGTCCATATAGCAAATCAAAATTGACCATACTTTTTCACATTGGTGCTTTGAAATACCATTTGGTTATTTTCAATTAAACTCAAGAGGCACAACTCCTAACAGTATTCAACCCACCATTTTTTGGGACATTTTCTTCTGGTTGGTAGAGGGGCCACAAGGGCAATAATCATAGCCTTCGGTTTATGGCACAGGAATTGCAAACATCACTGGCAAAGAACCACTATTACATAATTTCGGTATACTTTAAACTAGGTGGGATGCCAGAAAGACATTTTTGTCATCCAATTATGCAAAATATTTCCACTGTGCTAGATTCTAATTAACTAAAGGCAATGACCTTCAAAAGTGGCCTAAATGATCATTTTTAAAAGTGCACATCCAGACAATCAGCCAAAGAATGCAACAACAACTGTCATAATAACCTGATACATTTATGAGGAATAAGAGGTTTGTGAATGAATTTGAAGATGAAACCCCATATTCTGACAAATGTCACTGAACTCCTATTCTCATTCTTGCCTCTTATCCAATTTTCTTTTGCTCAAGTACCATTCAGTGTAAAATTACCCTAGTCTTCAGATTACAACGTGAGACATGGATGCTTTTCCCGTCATAGGTCTATGTGAAAAATGCAGCTTAGACCTATTGTCCACATAGAATTATAAGTCCAGTAAAAATTAATTGGCAAATGATAGGAATGTATTTTCTATTATTAATAATTTTTATACTCATGCCAAATGAATTACTTGTTCATCAGACTGCCCACATGTCCAAAATGGTCAGTAAGAAAAAAATGCTTTTTTTAGCTGCCTGCATCACAGACTCTACTGCCCGCAATCCAATTGTGGATTATGGCAATAAAAAACTTCATTACTAAAGCGTTTGAATGAAGCCATTTGTATTCTTTGACTTATAGCAAAATGACCTAAATATAAACAGGGGTGAAATGTAGTCAGAATCATAGATTCTTGTTACTGTTGTTAAATACCTAAAATAAATGCTTTTGATATTCATGTATGTCACAATTAAGTGATGTTTGTATTGCAGATTCAAACAAATTCAAAACAAAACATACTATGAGCAAAACTCACAAGGATATCCCAGCTCCCCCATGGATTATTTGCCTTTCAAATTCCTTCTTATGTGCATATCAACACATTGTGCATAATGTTTGTGTAAAGTTTCAATGAAATCAATTGAACAGATTAGGAGACACCCTTACAAGGTATTTGGAAAGACGGACAGAGAGACAGACAGACAGGGTGATTCCTATATATAGGATTTGTACACAACAAAAAACAAGCTCTTTTCAGAACTTTCAAGGCACATTTTCAGGTTTTTCAAGGACAAAGGATGTTCTTATCATTGCATTTTTCAAATGGTTTACTTTAGGTCTTAGTCTTGGTCCTATTAAGGGCTCATTTATACTTCCAAAGCGATTGTCGCGCGAAAATCGCTGGGTGTTTATACTTGTCGTAGTTTGTTTAAACTTTTAATCTCAGGTAATATCGCGCGACATCGTGTGGTAGTCGCGCGATGTTTGGGCGACAGTCGCGAGATGTCGCGCGACAATCACGGGACGAAGTATAAATGAGCCCTAATTGGTCGTTGCTTTAAGTCCAATGACAATTTTTCATATCAAGGGCGGAATCAAGTTGACAGAATAAATCATACATGAGTGGGCTGGCTGTAAGGCCAGGAAATTTTCTTGTCACTAAATGCCAAATAGGAATAGCATGGATTGGGTAGGGGATCTTTAACTTTTGCAACTGCCCACGAATTGATTTTTATAACTATTTGTTGCAAGCTGTTATTTACTGTGGAGAGTCTACTCCTTAGCAAGCTTTGTTGTAGACAACACAGTACAAGGCTCCAAATTGATTGAATATCTTATCTAACTTGATTGTTAACCTACCTTACTATATAGCAGATCTGTATGATCAAAATGTCGCCCGTACAATTTAGGGGAGTCACCTGAAATTGCTTCAATCTTTACACAAACTTCCATTCCTTTCCTCGCTACCTCTACAGGTTTATTGTTAACTTCTAAACTGGCAATATGTCCAATATCCAGAAACTAAAAAAGAAATTAGAAAATTCTATGACAGTTCTAGCAGTTCTGTTGTGTAAAAAAGCCTTAGAATTTTTTTATAAAAGAAAGGTACAGTGAATTTCATGAGCTTTTGAGTCTTTTGTACATCTAGTTTTATAAGATTTGTTCCTTTTGTTAAAAGGGAAAAACTGCAGAACCAACAATAAAGAAACATAGAGAAAATTTATCCATTGACATGGATGCCAACACCCTGCAAACAGGAAGAAGACATATGACGGACCTGAAAAGGGGAGACACAGTGCAACTGCTTCAGAACAAACATAAAATCAAACATATACAAGCCGAGAAATCTTTGACAACAATTCACTCAGACAGACCAGGGTAAAACAAAATGCCCCTGCTGGCTTTAGGCGGGTGCATAAAAAGGAGTTATCATACATTTTTTTTCAGAATATATATGTAACAAATAGAAGTTGGATCATAGTACCATGCATACAGAGTACCTGATTCAAAACTGTATCCATTTTCCCTAATTTGTACAAATGTACCACTCACTTTAGTGCAAGGAGCATGCTTGACCTTTATTTTAAAGATCAGACCTTGCAGCTAACTTGTGATATCAGTTACAGTGACTACAAATTAAGGAACAACAATAAAAAGGACTGTTTACTTGCTTGTTGCTACAGTGTTAGAAATAAGCGCTTGCCCGTTTGCCCATGAGAGTTAAAATACCATCGGGCAAGTAAAAAACAAGTTGTGGTTTCTCAGCAGTCAAATGGAAAAAATTTGGTCGATCAGTACTGCAGTACTTGAGGGCAAGTTAAATTTTGGTTGGGCAAGTCATTTGTTTTAAGTAACTTGCCCTTCTGGCAAGTTACTTAAAAAGGTTAATTCTAACACTGTGCTTTACTACTGTTGTACTATTTATTTTTATGCAGACAAATTTAATAATATAAAACTTGAATTGAGCATAAAATGGAACTTGAGTTCCTGAAACATTGAAGAGACCACTTTAAGTTGTTCAAGTTAAGGAACCATAAGGTCTGAAAAACATTCAAAGAATGATGAATGGACCAAAAAAAAACAGACTCAAGGCCCCCAGGTGTTTGAGGAATTCAGGACCCAGCATCAGAAGTTCAATTGTGTTAGAACTGATTTCTGCTTAAATATGTGTTCAGGTCAACATTACCTCAAACATGCATAAAAGAGGGTTGAAAGTTATTAACATCCTACACAGAAAATTAATGCTCTCAGTCGGACGGTATAAAAGAAATTCAGTACATGTACTGGTATAACCTTCTGATAATCTTGCACATGATTCAGAAGAACAATAAATAAGTTGTTATTTTCACCCCTGATGACCATCTGTCTATGAACGGAATCCCATCAGTAACAGACAATATGTCGTGCTAGTATGATGATTGTGATCATATCATTGTAGGTAAAATCTATTGTAATGATGTCAGCAAGCAATTAGTGGAGGGGAATTAGTACAGGGAAGAATCAATGGTATATACTGATTAAACTGGAAATAGTATTATATATGATTAGAGTCTCAATGAACCAATTACTATTCATGACTACAATAATGTGACCTATACAGAAGGGATTAAGGCTTTTATCCTTTAAACCAACAACTGTCTGGGTAATTAGGTGACTGAATCAGCTTATGACAAGGTATTGACATGTGTAACTGGACTGACCATCCCAAATTGACATCTAAATACTAAAATCAGTGTCGATGCAGCATTATGCAAAGTTAGATTTTTACCATACCCTGCATTAGTAAAAATACATTGAGTGAGACCAATCTTTTCTGTGGAAAATATTGCTGTTGTTGTGAAGTATAAGCCGTAAAGCTTCACAATGCAAGTGAGTCTCACAGACAACTAAAATGAATTAAAATATCTAATTGGACAAAAGATTGGTCTTTTTTTAAATTTCTGCCAGTCCATCTTTTCATTTTCATATATGGTAATATTCTGCTACTAAGTTGTGCCCAAGAACTGAAACTTAATTAGGGGCCTGGGTGGCCAAATGGTCTAGGTAGTTGATTTAAACTTATCTGTAGAGATCACTATAGGTAGTTGATTTAAACTTATCTGTAGAGATCACTATAGGTAGTTGATTTAAACTTATCTGGAGAGATCACTATAGCCTATCACCTATACAACGTGAGTTCCCACCTGACTTTGTACCATACATAAAAGGGTTGTGTTTGACTAGCATCGCATGTGATAAAGTTTGTCAGTTACCTACCCAAGGTCACTGGTTCTCTCCAGGTACTCCACCAGTAAAACTGACCGCTGCAATATGACTGAACTATTGTTGTAAGTGGCCTTGAACCCCAATCAAACAAGTAAACCAAAACTCATTCCTGCACCATGGTTCACATGATATTTCACAAAAGATAACCAATTTAGGCTCCAAGGAGACTGTATTCACTTAACTGGTATACAGTTGCCAAGACAAAGTTGACATTAAAACACTCTGATATAACTTTGGTTCCAATAGAGTAAGCCATTTAAGACATGCAGATTATTTTAATGAAAATCCTATAGTGTCCTAAAATAAACTAAGTCTGGGTTTGTCAGCCATCTTTGTTGGTGGGACCATCTGTTATAGTTCTGAATGGGACACTCCCAGTAAACGTTCAACATAGTATGTTTTCAAATGAGTAGGTAGTTCCAGACAAGATTTTGTATTGAACACCATAAGGTCCTATATTAAACTATATTTTGGCTGTTACAGTTTTTTGGAAGTTTTAGTTCTAATTGAGCAAGTAGTTTCAGCAAAGAAGATTTTTTGCTGAATTTCTCATAGGGTCCTACCTATGTTAAATAAAGTTCGTCTGAAGCAGCCATCAGGCATCTTGGTTGGTGCCTTGGGCCATCAGATAAAATTCTGATAGGGACCAACCTGGTGACCGTTCCATCAAAGTTCCCATTGATCAAGTAGTTCTAGACAAAAAGATTTTTGATGAAATTCCCATAGGGTCCTCAGTTAAACTATGTTTGAATGAGGAGGTCATCTTGGTTGGTTAATATGATCCTTGGATAAAATTCAGAAAGGGACCCAGTGACTATTTCATCCAAGTTTGTTTCTCATTAAATAAGTAGTTTCAGACAAGAAGATTCTTTAATGAATTTTCCATAGGGACCCATGTTAAACCATCTTGGTTGGTGGGTGGGGTCATATGGGGCAGTTTTCAGTCTTCTTGGTTAGGTGTTGTAATTTTTTCTTTTTCTTAATCTGCACTGCAATCTAAATAGAAGGACTGGTTAATCCAGACACAGGGAACAAAACAATGAGACCGTTTGAACAGCAAAAGATTCTGTTCACTTTTTTAAGCTTAAAAATGTTATCATGTCTAACTAAACACAGAAATTCTGACTTGTAATACATGTTAATTGATGCCAAAGGTCACACAAATGTTAATTTAAGTGACTAGAATGTCTGGTAAAAGCTTGGATATTTTTATAATGCAAAGACAGGGACAGGGATGCCCCTGTTTAAACAAACAGGAAATAGACTGCCTTAAAACATTCTTATGACTGAAAAACACTCCCAAATGGAGAGCACAGTCATAATAACAGAGAGTTTTTTCAAAATATTCCTGCAATAACGTATGGTATGTATCAATAGATTAACATCATAAATCAAGTAAGCATTAAAAAGGGAAATTTCCTTTATTCTGTCTCAAATTTTAAGATTGCAGCTTTAACCAACTGATGTTGAATAATAGGATGTAACAGACAGGTGTTATCCAGGAGAGGATAACTCCTTCAGCCATACTACAATACCAATGGATGTTATATTTCTCTAAGTATGCTACAGGGATATGCATTTAGCTGTTTATCATATGAACCACAACTGCCTCCTTATAACAAGATATAGGCCTGATTGTGGCATCTAAGATGACCAATATACTGTATAAGTACAGCCCTACTTCTGGAGGTAAATTTTCATTATTATCAAGAACATCATTCAATGTTTAGTTTTTAGTTCTGGAACTGGTGGTGTTATATATGATATGATAGGTGGTGAATTTTGGGTTGTATTTCATTAGCTAACAAATTGTACTTTCATGGTATGCTAATTGTGATAGTTCCAATCTTTTGGAGGGTCAATATAGGGTATCTGAACTAGTTTGTAGAATTGCCATAGCACTTGTTGGACTAGGCAGCAATGTCAGGAACATTAATGTTTTATGTTTTCAATATTTAACTAGGTGTTGTTTTTGGACACAAAAACATATGTCCCCCCCCCCCCCACCCGTCACAACCGAGTATTCACATATATATGAGGTCCT